>JANAVB010019800.1:28696393-28986447 GCA_029216955.1 Iris pallida | reverse complement strand
TGATACTTAGCCGCAGGTCTTGATTGGGTCAGTTGGTGATCAAAGTAGAAAGGGCCGCAAGGCGGCGGTATGATTAAATCTTACTGAGTTGCGAGTACGACATCAGCAAGGATTTGTAGCATGATCACTTGAAAATGGAGCCTCACCGCGTAGTTACGTCTTTGATTTTATGCCGTAAGGCAAACACGACTTGATAGGTTAACGTTGTTGATACGAGAAGAGTATAAAGGCAAATATATGTTAACGTTGAGTTGCAAGCACGGGATGGTCTAGAGACACAAAGTAGGCCGAGGCATTGGTACTAAAATAATCATAAGGCAAGAGTAGAAAGACAATCGTAAAGGGAATGTTGTACAAAGTAATCAAACGTATTAGTTTTGTATGGATGGGCGAGGGGCTCATTCCACCAGTACAGTTGAGTACTGACACCCACATAGTTTTCATGTGCAGGCACAGGTAGAAGCTTGTGGTACGGAGCTTGCTTGGATGCGTCGAGGTAGGGAGTTCCTTGGCGATTCCAAGCGTGTGGCCGTGTGGAGTCAAGACTTATACGGGACATAATATACGGACGTCGCCTCCCAAAGCATCCGCTGGCTTAAGACAAGTATTGAGAGATGAGATAGAAAGCTGAGAGACTTGTAATCTTGGCCTCGCGCCCCATTGTAACCTTTGTTTCGATATCAATAAAATGCATCTTTTGAATAACTTATGTTTTGTTCTAAATTTTCGCTGCTATTATTCAAGGTCTCTGCTTGGGACTTCTGTGCGACGACCCCGTCGCAGCCGCTGAAATCGGCCGTTATGGAACCCGCCTTGCATGAGCGCAATCTAGGCTCGTGCGACATCACGCCTTAGCGAGGACGATCGCTCCTACGGGAGCGGGGTGTGACATAATGGTAGCAGAGCACGGCTTTACGTCCTTGGACTGTCGATTGAATTCTTTAACTTTGTTGTTTTCGTAATTGCTTCCGTAAAGTTGTTGTCGTTGGGGTGCTCTCTCACAAATGTCCTACGGATGTCCATACAATAAGTCTATCTATTTTATAAAACTTAGAAGAATAGTTTTTGACAAAACAAAAAAATGGTTTGCGTAAGCACGGTTGGCTAAGTCGGGCTGGGCATATACACCAAAGTTGCGTCGACCTTAGAAAAGTCGAGTACGGGAATTGAATAGTGTCGAGCAAGAATGAGTTGAACTCGGTTGAGTAAAAGGGGGATGACTATCGATAGGGGTGCTATCGAGCGACGATAACGACGGTGCGATATAGATGGGCGTACTTAGAAATTGAGGAATGGTTCAAACGAAAGATTTGAAAAAGTCGATTTTGATTCGAATGATAGTTTTCAGGATTTATCAAATGACTTCATTCCTGAGTGGTGTATGTGATAGACTCAGAAATGTCGATCGATCGATTGAGGATGCAGGGTATCGGTGAGTCTATCAGCGAGCATCGCGTGTATGCAAAGTCGTAGATGGAGTATCGTTGAATAAGTTGTAGTCTTAAGATTTGGACGAGTTGGTTCGAACAACCTAGAAATTGATGCGCACAAACGTGCACGGGATTGAGGAGTGCGTGAGTATAAAGAGAAAACGATTGAGTAGGTAAAATCAAATCGAAGAAAAGTTAAGGTGTAGCGAACGGATGACTTGATAAAGGAAATCGATATGTGGATCGTATACAAAAGTTAGCACGACAGGTAGATAGTGTGCATGAAAGGTTTGATTTTAAAGTTACGAAAATGACTCTAAGGATTAGATTGAATGTTACTCGATGATTAAGTTAGTAAAGGAATGATACGAATTGAAGAAATATGCTGGTTGATGAATTAAGATAGAAGGATGAACGATAAGCGAATTTGGGTAAGAGGAAATTGATGTTGTGAATGATTCGAGGGATAATGATCGAACTTGAAATTGAATGTCGAGGAGATTATCCAATCGAACTATGGCATCATTCGCACGACTCAAAATTGGTTGCAAAGGAAGATCGTCAGGTTATACATATCGTCGATGGTATTAAGATGTATCAAAAGATCGATATGTGATAACTCGAGGGTACTCTGACTCGACGAATAACGATCATGTAAGTGTTAGTGTTCAGTTGGATGTCATACTTAGGATTTTGATTGAGATGAATGTTAGATGAAAATGATTGTGTCTTGAGGGTTACGCAGATATCCACAGTGTCGACATTCTTGTCTTGCGCGAGCGCAACTCCAACCTCGCTCATGCGTTGTATCAAATTTAGGGCGATTGTTCCGCATGAGCGCTGACATGGTGATTCATGTCGCACGAATGATCGAACTCGGAAAATCAGGATGCGGCAACTTTGATTGTCTCGACTTGTCGGTTTGACGCGAAGGAAAATTTGAGGATATTAGGACTTATGATTGATGAATGAAATAAACTTGAGGATTGAGTAGGTCCAATTCGCACATCGAGAATGAATTAGTCTAGACGCAAACAAGAGTTACGTTCCGATGAGGATAATTATCCTGCGGGAGCGTGCATGGTGATTCATGCCCACCGTAGATAATCTGACTCGCATGAGATCGGGACTCAACATATTGTTAAGCTAGACGACCTTATGATCGATTACGTGAATTGGAATAGATGACTTAGGATATATGGAATATGAAATTTTGGTTAGCGACTAAATTGTGTCATAGCGTGCTTGAATTCAGAAGGATTGATAGGCGAATTATGTCTAACGTGTTCGAAGAAATAGACTATGCAAAATGGCTTAATGAATGAAGTGATATTGATATGTCAAGGAATTGGTTGAAACGTGAGTTGTCATAGAATGGCTTTGCTGGATGACTCAGACCCTGTGCGACGAACGTTGGGATGTGTGTAGGAAATCTATGCTCGATATTTAAAAATCGGAGTGATGCAAGCTTGGGTAGAAGATCCCTTACTATCAACTTGGTTTGACCTTAGGATGGGGTCAGTGTTGATATCGTTGTTTGGGAACTATGATTCCAATACTGACGTAAAGACATAGCCTAGCGGTTAGGCAGGCGTCCGAGTGCAAAGTGGTAGGATTTGTGGAGGTACCACTGGCGAGCTCGGTTGACATGCATGTATATCAAGGACGCTTGAATATGTGTACGATCTGACTCGAATAGTAATGGCAGAATTTGCTATCACGAGGCTTGGCTGAAATGTATGTACTTCGGGGACGCCTGGAATATGTGCACGATCCAACTAAGTGATACGTTGAATTCAAGTGAGACTTGAGAAATGGAAAAGTGTCGAGGATTTTGAAATTGTATTGAAGGAAAGATTGTGGATAGCACGAACGTGGCTCGGATTGAGGGAATGCATAGGAGTAGTGTGTGCGAGAGTTCTTGAATGTTGAGTAAAGTGATAAGTCAATAAGTGTACTCAGTTAGTTTCGAGGACGAAACTTTTTTTGAGTGGTGTATGATGTAGTGCCCCGTCCCACTCAGTCAATCGAAAGAATCGAAATGCCAACGGCGGTCGGACTTAGCCTTACAACGGTGTCACGACCCGCACCCATTTTTCGGACGCGAGCTCGTGAGCAAGCCAGCTACGCATCAAGCGGACTCCAGCCCGACTCGAATACATAAACACTATCATGGCTAGGGTAAGCTGCCAAATCATGTCAAACAAATCTATGTCTCAATCCACAATAAGATTTATAAACATGAATGAAAACTATGGGTCGTGGTCTGCAGCCCACTAGCATAAATGTTCGATAAGACTCTAAAGGAAATAACAAGAGTCTAAAATTGAATCAAGAAACAAGATATCTCATGATAAGGTATGAAAGCACGAGCTGATAATAAACACGATAACGATACCTGAATCCCGCAAGAATCATAAATCTTCTACCATCCAGAACTACTAGCTAACTCCATACAATCGCTAAACCTAAAGAGATCATCAGGTCCTCAGAGGATATAGCAAGATACATAATATACATGCCTATCTAACAGTTTTATCATGCGCAAGAAAAATAAACAAGAAAGAAAAAGAACAAGACAAATGACTACGAACACGAACATGGACACGAACACGAACACAAACACAAACACGAACACGAACACGAACACTAGAAAAACTACGTATAAATGAACTGCCGGATGAACGATAATCATGAGATCAATGGAAGAACCAAACCCTCATCCCGAGTGTGGACGCACGGGTTTGAACTAAGCACTAACCCTCATTCCGAGTGTGGAATCTCTGGTTAGCTCACGGCAAGACACCCTTGTCCCGTGTGTGGACTCTCTGGTGTAATTGGTCAAACCTCGTCCAGAGTGTGGACTCTCTGGTGCCAATGATCACGACAAACACCCTCGTCCTGAGTGTGGACTCTCTGGTGCACCAAACAACCCTCGTCCCGAGTATGGACTCTCTGGTTGTGTAAAATGATAATCAAGGCTATGGCAGTTCACTACACGCAACCGTTCTATGACATGACTCAAGCAAAGTACCGGTGAGAAACTCCAAGCATGAAACACGAGGCCAATCATAAACACGGCTATAAACAATAAAAAAACTCCATAGAAAATGACACGAAAAGCACATGTCCATAAACAATCAAATGACTAGAAAATGAAAGAAAATTCATATAAGTAAAACTGTAGAGGAAGGCAAGGTATACTTGCATGGAGGTTGCACGCAGATCCAACAAAATATATTCTACTGGTAAGCCGATAAGTCCAAATCATCATAACTATCTCTGAAAGCTGAAACAAACATTGCCAACATTCTCAGAATAGTCAAATTAGTTAGGATTATCTGTCCTTAAGTCCAATTCTGGACACAGGAGCAAAACGGTAATTTCGGACCAAAATGGTGTCCGCCGTTGGACCCGCTTTGCACCGAAAAGCGTGCCAGAGTCAATAGTCTCTAAAGTTGTCAAACTACATGTCTACGGATTCGTTTTGACGATATGAACCCAATGGTATGTCCAATTTTGGATTCCGGTGGGCCGTGCACAAAATTGCCCGTTGAATCGGACCGTGGGGCCCGCAAAATGGCGATCCGATCAACTGTCTCAGAATCGGACCAAACTTGACATACATGACCAAAAAAATGATACGGTCCTGTTGGCACAAGTTTCGTCTCAATCTGATGAACGTGTACGAAGTAATTGGAAAACTTGCACAGAGGCCGATAAGGTAAATTTCGATGGATACGCATCAAATTCGTCGTGCACACGCGACCAATTTGAATTCTGTCAAATTCTACACGTCCATGAAGCCGTTACGCACCTTTCGATGCTTTCGATTCACGACAACGTTGCCCGGATTGGCGGGACGCACCTCGTATCGAACAATTTTCTAGTTTTTAAAATAGGTTTTCAGTCAACTTCGGAATCGAATAACTTCTTATCTGTTTAGTGAAATTAGAATCTACAAGAAGGGTTGTGATGTCCTATAGGTTATCTAGGACTGTCATTAAATGGATTTTCAAAAAGGTTACTAGATCGATCGAAATCGATCCTCGAACATGGGTGTGTGAACTGTCTTACGTGTCCTGTTTTGACAGTTTTCGGTTCGACTTTGCATCGAATTTGTGGACTGATGGGTTCTCTATGTCGAATCCTATTTGCTAGGGTTTCTATCGGGTTATATAGGCTTCCTGAATTGCTTTACGGAATCGAAAACGAACAAGTGTGGAAAGAGAACGCTTACCACAAAGTCGGGAACTCTGTCACAGCTTCTGTCCTGTTTCAGTTGTCCGCACGCGCGCGGCCGGCTCCGGGGGTCGCACGACAGCGCGCGGCTGCGGGGTTGGTCGCCAGGGGTCACGGAGGGGCGCTGTGGGTTTGGGTAGAGCTAGCATTTTAGTTCTGTGGTGAAATCTTTCGATGTTGCCTTCTCTATTCGCGTTTATATATATATATATATAAGTCTGCTGTGTACAGAGCTAGAAAAAAGTTGGGCCTCTGTCATTTATTTACAGTAGGAAAAATGACAGGTCGGGCCTGGGCCTGGGCCTGGCTTTGAGTTACTCGGGTGGGGCTTGAGGTTGCTCGGGCTGAGCAATGGCCTGGGGCTACTGTGGGCCTGGGTTATGGGTTTTATTAATATTCTTTCTTTTTTTCTTTTTCTTTTTCTTTTATTAGTAATTAATATATAAATACATTCACATATTATTATTTTTTTGTATTTATGTATACACACACACATATATATATATATACTTATATATACGTACACATACATTCATACATATAATATATATTTATTTATTTTTATAAACGTACACATAAAGTTCATGTATATATTTATATATATGTATACGTACACACATATTATATATATATATATATATATATATATATATATATATATATATATATATATATATATCTATATATAGATATTTATATATATATATATATATATATATATATATATATATATATATATATATATATATTTTATATATATATATTTTATATATATATATATATAATATATATATAAAATATATATATATATATATATATATATATATATATATATATATATATATATATACACACACACACACATATATGTTTAAATACATTTTTTTTCACATATATAATCTATATACACATATACATATATCATTTATATAATAAATGATTTAATAAATATAAATCGTTAACATTAATAACAACAAAGTAGTATTAATGATAATAAAAATCCTAATAACAATTAAATAGCCCAAAAGTCGTTTCTGATGATACAATACAACATACACACTAGTTATCTGGCTCCATAAGATCCTACAAATTTTATAAAACACTATTTAATAATAATAATACTTATAATCTACCTATAACAAATATTCTTAGAAAATAATTGCCAACTCCAAAAATATATACGAAAATACTTGCACTTACCAAACATGTCTACAAGGTTGTACTTGGTCCCACTACATGCCTACCAAGGCTTGGATTTGGTTCGGCCCAGTTCGGGCTAAATCGACACAAACGGATCTCCTACAAGTCAATAAATATAATAATAATTAATTAAACTTATTTATAATTGTCAGGCTATAACTTGGCCTGGTTTTCCTAGTTAGGATACTCCTATGGCTCGGTATTCCCCTACCATGGCTAACCACTAGTCAAGGCACGCCACTGCTACTACGGCCCACCGGACGTAGTAGGTTTAGAGACAGATACCCTAGATCAGCAGGGTGCAGTACCGCAGGGAGAGATACCGCCTACCCTGTAGATAGAGTAGGTTTTTGTACTGGACCTTGTCTCAAGTTACTCTTGGGACTGTTATTATTTTGTTTAGTATTAGAGACTTTGGACTTGTATATTCTTTGTGTTTGGACTTGACATGTTATATTTTATCGTCGTGTTGTCTTTTTCTTTCAGTATTTACTTTATCATCGTAGAGTTGTGATTGAGTACTCATATATTATCATTGCTTGTCCTCCGTTCGGAGTTGACCATATTCTCGACAGGTTTTGATATTATGTAAACTGTTGTTAGAGTAGTAAACCTACAGCGTTCCATGTCGTTCTTACGGTGTGGGCTGGGCGTTGTTACGCACACGTTCCCTTACAGCGGGTGCAGGTCGTGACAACTGCACTATCCGTGCCATGATTCCTAGTCGTCTGGTACTTCAAACTTAACCATGGCTAAAATCATCTACCGTAAAAACTAACTAAATAATTATTTATAAAAATTCTAAAATCACTATTTAAATCAAATAAATAATAAAAATATTTCAAAAATTTCGGGAAGGGAGGCTACAAATCTACCTACCTTAAAAATAATTTCGTACTCGAAATTCTAATTCATATCTGTTTCTTAAAATTTTAAAGACCACTATTACCTTAATCTCCTCAATTTAATTCCTCAAAAATATTTTATAACCTTCTCTAGTCATTTTGTAACTACGAAACTTTGAGGACTTCTACCCACCTTTGGTCACACTACTCCTCAAAATATGGTCACTAAAATCTTATAATCTTTTAACTAGTGGCTAATAGTTCTACCAAAATTTCTAGGACATATGGTATCTTTAATCCCTCATATCTATAAATAACCAAAGAATTCAATAATCAAACAATATTATACTATAACTTACGAATTTCTGATAAATCCTAGATAGCACGATCGTTCGTCACTTCGAAATAAAAGGGGACGAGAATTAAATAATACGGAAAGCAAGGAAGTATAATTGAGAGCAAATATGGAGTTTTCAAGGACGTAAAGAATTTTTAGGAGAATTTCCAAGGCAGTGTAGATTGAGATTTCTAAGGGTTTAGTCATATTTGCAGGCTCGTATCAGTACAGTTACATAACCGATACGATATGCTCTGACCTGCATGGGCCACCACAAAAACTTGTCATGATCCGCACCTGCTTTTCGGACACGAGCTCGTGAGCAAGCCAGCTACGCATCAAGCGGACTCCAGCCCGACTCGAATACATAAATGCTGTCATAGCTAGGGTAAGCTGCCAAATTATGGCAAACAAATCTATGTCTCAATCCACAATAAGAATTATAAACATGAATGAACACTATGGGTCGTGGTCTGCAGCCCACTAGCATAAATGTCCGATAAGACTCTAAAGGAAATAACAAGAGTCTAAAACTAAATCAAGAAACAAGATATCTCATGATAAGGTATGAAAGCACGAGCGGATAATAAACACGATAACGAAACGTGAATCCCGCAAGAATCGCAAATCTTCCACCATCCAGAACTACTAGCTAACTCTATGTAATCGCTAAACCTGAAGAGATCATCAGGTCCTTAGAGGACATAGCACGATACATAATATATATGCCTATCTAACAGTTTTATCATGCGCAAGAAAAATAAACAAGAAAGAACAAGAACAAGACAAATGACTACGAATACGAATATGAATACCAACACGAACACGAACACAAACACGAAAATAAACACGAACACGAACATGAATACTAGAACAACTACGTATAAATGAACTACCGGATGAACGATAATCACGAGATCAATGGAAGAACCAAACCCTCATCCTGAGTGTGGACGCACGGGTTTGAACTAAGCACTAACCCTCGTCCCAAGTGTGGACTCTCTGGTTAGCTCACGGCAAGACACCCTCGTCCCGTGTGTGGACTCTCTGGTGTAATTGGTCAACCCTTGTCCCGTGTGTGGACTCTCTGGTGCCAATGATCGCGACAAACAACCTCATCCCGAGTGTGGACTCTCTGGTGCACCAAACAACTCTCATCTCTAGTGTGGACTCTCTGGTTGTGTAAAACGATAATCAAGGCTATGACAGTTCACTAAACGCAACCGTTCTATGACACGACTCAAGTAAAGTACCGGTGAGAAACTCCAAGCATGAAACACGAGGCCAATCTTGAACATGGCTATAAACAATAAAAACAACTCCACAGAAAATGACATGAAAAGCACGTGTCCATAAATAATTAAATGACTGAAAAATGAAAGGAAATACATGTAAGCAAAACTGTAGAGGAAGGTAAGGTATACTTGCCTGGAGGTTGCACGCAGATCCAACAAAATATAATCAACTGGTAAGCCGATAAGTCCAAATCATCATAACTGTCTCTGAAAGCTGAAACAGACATTGCCAATGTTCTCAGAATAGTCAAATTAGCTAGGATTGCCTATCCATAAGTCCAATTCTGGACACATGGATAAAACGGTAATTTCGGACCAAAACGGTATCTACCGTTGGACACACTTTACACCGAAAAGCGTGCCAGAGTCAATGGTCTCTAAAGTCATCAAACTACATGTCTATGGATTCATTTTGATGATACGAACCCAATGGTATGTCCAATTTTGGATTCCGGTGGGCCGTACACAAAATCGCCCGTTGAATCGGACCGTAGGGCCCGTAAAATGGCGATCCGATCAACTGTCTCATAATCGGACCAAACCTGGCTTACAGGACCAGAAAAATGATATGATCCTGTTGGCGCAAGTTTCGTCTCGATCTGACGAACGTGCACGAAGTAATTGGGAAACTTGCATAAAGGCCGATATGGTAAATTTTGACGGATACGCATCAAATTCGTCGCGCACACGCAACCAATTTGAATTCCATCAAAGCCGACACGTCCACGAAGCCGTTACGCACCTTTCAATGCTTTTGGTTCGTGACCACGTCGCCCGGATTGGCGGGACGCACGTCGTATCGAATAAATTTCTAGTTTTTAAAACAGGTTTTCGGTCAACTTCGGAATCGAATAACTTCTTATCTGTTTAGTGAAATTAGAATCTACAAGAAGGGTTGTGATTTCCTATAGGTTATCTAGGACTGTCATTAAATGGATTTTCAAAAAGGTTACTGGATCGATTGAAATCGATCCTCGAACATGGGTGTGTGGACTGTCTTACGTGTCCTGTTTTGACAGTTTCCGGTTCGACTTTGCGTCTAATTTGTGGACTGATGGGTTCTCTATGTCGAATCCTAATTGCTAGAGTTCTATAGGGTTATATAGGCTTCCTGAATGGCTTTACATAATTGAAAACGAACAAGTATGGAAAGAGAACGCTTACCTCAAAGTCAGGAACTCTGTCACTGCTTATGTCCTGTTTCAGTTGTCCGCGCGTGCGGCCGGCTACGACGCTCGCGCGGGGACGCGCGGCTGCGGGGTTGGTCGCCAGGGGTCGGAAAGGGGCACCGTGGGTTTGGTTAGAGCTAGGGTTTTAGTTTTGCAGCAAAATCTCTCGATGTTGCCTCCTCTGTTCGCGTTTATATATATATGTGTATATAAGTCTGCTGTGTACAGAGCTGGGAAAAAGTCTGGCCTCTGTCATTTATTTGCTGTGGGAAAAATGACAGGTCAGGCCTGGGCCTGGCTTTGAGTTACTCGGGTGGGGCTTGGGGTTGCTCGGGCTGAGCATTGGCCTGGGGCTGCTGTGGGCCTGGGTTATGGGTTTTATTAATATTCTTTCTTTTTTCTTTTTCTTTTATTAGTAATTAATATATTAATACATTCACATATATTTATATATACACACACATATATATATACTTATATATACGTACACATACACTCATACATATAATATATATATATTTATTTATATATACATACACATACACTTCATGTATATATTTATATATATGTATACGTACACACATATTATATATATATATATATATATATATATATATATATATATATATATATATATATACATATATATACAAACACACACATATATATTTATATACATATTTACATATATAATCTATATACACATATACATATATCATTTATATAATAAATGATTTAATAAATACAAATCGTTAACATTTAATAACAACAAAGTAGTATTAATGATAATAAAAATCCTAATAATAATTAAATAGCCCAAAAGTCGTTTCTGATGATACAACATGCACACTACTTATCTGGTTCCAGAAGATCCTACAAATTTTATAAAACACTATTTAATAATAATACCTATAATCTACCTATAACAAATATTCGTAGAAAATAATTGCCAACTCCAAAAATATATACAAAAATACTTGCACTTACCAAACATGTCTACACGGTCGTACTTGGTCCCACTACATGCATACATAGGCTTGGATTTGGTTCGGTCCAGTTCGGGCTAAATCGACACAAACGGGTCTCCTACAAGTCAATAAATATAATAATAATTAATTAAACTTATTTATAATGGCCAGGCTATAACTTGGCCTGGTTTACCTAGTTAGGATACTCTGTGGCTCGGCATTCCCCTACCATGGCTAAACACTAGTCAAGGCACGCCACTGCACTATCCGTGCCATGATTCCTAGTCGTCTGGTACTTCAAACTTAACCATGGCTAAAATCATCTACCGTAAAAACTAACTAAATAATTATTTATAAAAATTCTAAAATCACTATTTAAATTAAATAAATAATAAAAATATTTTAAAAAATTTGGGAAGGGAGGCTACAAACGGCGACTCGAAGACATCACTCGGTCATGGCGACCTCTCGCTCAAGTGGAGTAGTTTCGGTGAACTTGCCTCATCTTAACCTTCACATAATAAATCACATGTTTTCAACTTGCACAAGTAGCCTTGATAATAAAAGAGATGAATCCACATAGATAAGGGAATAATCCTGACGGGTCGAATTGAGTTAGAATATGGAAAGGTCCAACGGTTGGTGCACGACGTGCTTTGAAAATGACACTCGATCCTTCGTCCCACGGCTTGGGAGAAAAAAAGTTGGTTGAGTAGACGAAGTTATGAACGTAGCCTAAGTCTTAGGCGTCGCCCGTATGAATGCTTCATAAAGCATGCACGGTCCTGTCGTCCAAGGCTTGGCATAGCCTTGGCTCGCCTCATGAGTTAATTTGCGTTGTGCGGCTTATGACATAAATCTAGGCACCCAAAAGACTTGGTCGTTCAAAAGTCGAACGCATGCGCGACAAATTTCTGCAATACGAGGCTTGATGCAGCCCTTGCTCGTCGAGTCGTTGTGCGTTTAAGTCAGGCAAGTTATGTTAGGCAATCGCAGTGGTAGCAAGCACGGTCCCACAAGTTCTACGGCTGGGTCTAGCTACGAAGTCCTACAATTTCGAAGCTAGTTGTATGGAGTATGTGTTGGATGACAATGTCGCACGGATCACAAGTCAGTTTAAGGTACAATGCACGGACATAGTATTTAAGGCACGAGCCACGGCATGGAGCATATGTTGGATGACAAAGTCGTACGGATCATAAGTCAGTTTAATGCACGATACACGGTAGTGTTTAAGGCACAAGCCACGGTTGATTCAAGTAAGTTATGGAAAAATAGGGGCTATCAAATAGTCATTCCTAAGTTGAGTAAAAAGGATATTGCATCAAGGGAGAAGGCTCGCGACCGTGGGTCGTCGAGGAATCTCAAGGATAGAAGTCTTGGACTTGGTTTAAAAGAGAGGGTAACACTGAAAAGAAGGATGACTGTGTGAGATGTCAGTTTGAGTCGAGTCTTGCATGGTCATGGACAACTTGTCGACAAGGGCGATGTTTCCTCGAGCGGCAACCCTAGGCCATGGGACCGACTCGGCCTAGGAGGAAACAAGGTATAGTTGTGCATAAGGTTTTTTAGCACGGGTTATGCGAAGGCTTGCAACGGAGCTAGCTACTTGCGTTGTAAGGATCCCGATTAACAAAGCTATACATCACAGGATAGCTTGTGATGCTAGTGGCCAAGTTCATATAGATGTCGGCAAAATAGCGGCTATCCGCGTCTATGCCTTTGGATTGAGTCGAGTTGAATGTGTATACAAGTTGGAACACCAAGTTTGGGCCTAAGATTTGGCTTCAACATAGGCGTCGTGCTTCGGCACGAGTTGTGGCGTCGAGCCTTAAGTTGTTGGCATAGAGTTGCACAAGTTGGTTTGAGTTATCTTGAGTTTAGTCAGGAAATGCCGCAAGGCAAAGTCGGTCGAGTGACACTTAGCCGCAGGTCTTGATTGGGTCAGTTGGTGATCAAAGTAGAAAGGACCGCAAGGCGACGGTACGATTAAATCTCACTGAGTTGCGAGGTACGACATCAGCAAGGATTTGTAGCACGATCACATGAAAATGGGGCCTCATCGCGTAGTTACGTCTTTGATTTTACGCCGTAAGGCAAACACGACTTGATAGGTTAACGTTGTTGGTACGAGAAGAGTCTAAAGGCAAGATATATGTTAATGTTGTGTTGCAAGCACGGGATGGTCTAGAGACGCAAAATAGATCAAGGCGTCGGTCCTAAAATAATCTTAAGGCAAGAGTAGAAAGACAATCGTAAAGGGAATATGTTGCACAAAGTAAATTAAACTTGTTAGTTTTGTATGGGTGGGCGAGGAGCTCATTCCACCAGTACAGTTGAGTACTGACACCCACATAGTTTTTATGTGCAGGCACAAGTAGAAGCTCGTGGTGCGAAGCTCGCTTGGATGCGTCGAGGCACGGAGTTCCTTGGCGATTCGAAACGTGTGGCCACGTGGAGTCAAGACTTATACGGGACATAATGTATGGATGTCGCCTCCCAAAGCATCCGCTGGCTCAAGACAAGTATTGAGAGATGAAAGAGAGAGCTGAGAGACTTGTAATCTTGGCCTTGCACCCCATTGTAACCTTTGTTTCGATATCAATAAAATGCATCTTTTGAATGACTCGTGTTTTGTTCTAAATTTTTGCTGCTACTATTCAATGTCTCTGCTTGGTACTTCTGTGCGACGACCCCGTCGCAGCCGCTGAAATCGGCCGTTATGGAACCCGCCTTGCACGAGCGCAATCTAGGCTCGTACGACAACACGTCTTAGCGAGGACGATCGCTCCTACGGGAGCGGGGCGTGACATAATGGTATCAGAGTACGGCTTTACGTCCTTGGACTATCGATTGAATTCTTTACCTTCGTTGTTTCCGTAAACTCTGTTGCTTTTGTAAAGTTGTTATCGTTGGTGCGCTCTCTCTCAAATGTCCCATGGATGTCCATATAATAAGTCTATCTATTTTGCAAAATATAGGAGAACAGTTTTTGACAAAACAAGAAGATGGTTTGCGTAAGTACGATTGGCTAAGTCGGGCTGGGCATATACACCAAAGTTGCATCGACCTTAGAAAAGTCGAGTACGGGAATTGAATAGTATCGAGCAAGAATGAGTTGAACTCGGTTGAGTAAAACGGAGATGACTATCGATAGGGGTGCAATCGAGCGACGATAACGATGGTACGATATAGATGGACGTGCTTGGAAATTGAGGAATGGTTCGAACGGAAGATTTGAAGAAGTCGATTTTGATTCGAATGATAGTTTTGAGGATTGTCAAATGACTTCATTCCTGAGTGGTATATGCTATATGCTCAGAAATGTTGATCGATCGATTAAGGATGCAGGGTGTCAGTGAGTATACCAGCGAGCATCGTATGTATGCAAAGTCGTAGATGGAGTATCGTTGAATAAGTTGTAGTCTTGAGATTTGGACGAGTTGGCTCAAACAAACTAAAAATTGACGCGCACGGAACGTGCACGGGATTGAGGATTGCGTGAGTATTAAACGCGAAAACGATTGAGTAGAAAAAATCAAATCGAGGAAAAGTTAAGGTGTAGCGAACGAATGACTTGATAAAAGAAATCAATAGGTGGATCGTATACAAAAGTTAGCACGATAGATAGATAGCGTACATGAAAGGTTTGATTTGAAAGTTACGGAAATGACTCTAAGGATTGGATTGTGTCACGACCCGTACCCACCGTGAGGGTACGAGTGTGTAACAACGCCCAGCCTACGCCGCAGTGTCGGCGGTAGAACGTTGTTCTAGGTTATGAACTATAACTAACTAACATGAAATACTCTCCATAAGGAGGCCAACACAGAGGTACAACTCAATCACAATCTAGAGATGGAATATGGTATGATAAAATAGATAAGAAAACCCTCAGCTGAGGTATAGAAGAAAGAAATAGCAAAGTCACAACAACTACTAGTCTCAACATCTCTAGAATATACAACTCTGAAAATAAAGACAATAGCTAAACACGAAAAAAAAGAACAGTCTAAGCTATCTACTAAACAAGGGGTATCCTCCTCAGCAGCTGCCTGAACCTCTCTAGGGGTCCAGGTCGCGAGTGCCATCTAGGCAAACTCCAAGTAAGGGGTGCAGGGTTCCTCATCATCCTCTGTAAAATTTTCAACAGGTCTAGTCAGGACGGGAGCGAGCACAATACATCTCAACAGTTCATAGCAGGTTAGAAAATATAATCATGCAGTAAAGTAAGATATAGATACTGAAGAAATACAGTATGTAAACAGAGAGAGAACTATAATAGAAATATCTACTATAAGTAAAGAGCTACCAGTGACTAGTGATTTAGAGTACAAAGTCGACATGTGAACGGCTTGATTTGTACATGGCTATACTAAAGAGACGTACATAGCTATTCTACTTTGGAATTGTTCACATGGCTATTTATACTCCTCCGTACCCCCAATTAATACACAAGGATCCAACCAGGTTATGTTATGATTCTATGTAACAGCCCCCGAAGGGTGGTAAGCCCCTAAAGGGTGATAAGCCCCTAAAGGGTGATAAGCCCCCAAAGGGTGGTACATAGTAGTCCCATAAATGGAGATTCTGGGAAACCCAACAAATGGGATAAGGATTCAAAGAAGATTCTGTGATCATATGAGTATATGTCACAAGTGATCAAAGAACCAAAGAAGCATAGTGATACGCCATGTAAGTGAAACGCACAGAACATAGAGTATCCCGATGCTTCCTGAAGGGATAACATCTTAAGAAGGGATCCATATAGTACTAATCCATGTGACCAACGTGACAGTATCAAGTAAAGTAATTTAATGCAGGAAATAATTCTAAGCAGGATATGAAATGATCAGAGAATGTACTCGCCGAGATGAGGTACCTGGCTCCTAGTTAGACCAACACAAGTCACAACAAGTCTAGAATAGTAATAAGATGCACTACAATGCGTTCTACATGAATCTAGGTCAATCTAGACCAAAGTCAACTCTTGGTCAACTCTGGTCAACCCTAGAAGTCAAACTAGGTCAACAAAGTCAAACCTAAGTCAAACTAGTCTATACTAGGCTAACAAGGCTATTCTAAGTCTAACAAGACTACACTAGTCTATTCTAGGCTCACTAGCTAAGCAAAAACAACCATAGGCCATAGGCTAATAGACTAGGCCATGGGCCAATAGGCTAATACCATGCTTAATCATCCTACAAAACATCTATACACATAACACATATATATATATATATCTAATATATAGTACGCAAATTACAATATGACTATATACTCTAATATAGGACTTTATAACATATAGGTTATCTATATGAAAACCACACCTACACATCTATTAATATATGTATAGGCTAATATGCAATACCATATACAACATTATATGTCAATACTTATATATATATACATAGGTATAGAGAGTGGGACACATGAATATGTGTCCAAGTGTATGTGTGTGTGTCATGAGACATGGGTGTGTGTCAAATAGTGAGAGTGTGTGTGATATGAGAAAGTGTGTGTGTGTGAAGAGGAGACATGTATGTATATACAAGAGTGTGTGTGTGTGTACTAAGCTAGAGTGTCAAGAGGGAGTCATATATATATACTAGTGTATGTGTGTGAAACATGGCATGTGCGTGTGCTAGTGTCAAGGAGTGTGGTGATACATGAGGGTGAGTGTAACAGGTGTGTGTGTGTGTGTGTGTGTGTGTGTGTGTGTGTGTGTGTGTATGTGTGTGTGTGTGAGTGAAGTGAGGCATGAGAGTGTATAGGCATATGTGTTAGGCTAGAGTGTGTGTATGTTAGTGACATGAGACATGTCAGTGTGAGAAAGAAAATCAGTGAGATAATGAGTGTGAAAACAGTGAGCAAATAGTGAGAAAATAGGCTCAGATTTACATGCCCCAGTCAAGTTTACAGTTCAAACAGACCCTAAATGAAATTCTCAGTTCACTGTTTTATTCATATGTGTGTGTGTATTAGTGTCAATCTCAGTATTAAATCAAGCATCAGTTTAGAACAGGATTCAAATGACAGTTCTCATTAACTAACAGTTAACAACAATATTTGATTAGAAAAGGAAAGGAAACTAGTTCAGGAAATCTCAGATAATGAAGTCATTTCAGTTTAATGGTGTGGTAATCTCAGGTTCAGTCATGTAATGCAAGGGTACCAATCCAGTTCAGTCAACCATGTAAATTAAATCAGAAAAACTCAGATTTAGATGACAGTTTGGGTGTGTGTCAAAGCCATAGGCTAGGGTGTGTGTTAATGTGTGTTAGCAAAATTTCAATAGGAATTCTAATTCTCAGGAATTGTTTCCAGGTTGCACAAAGTAATTCTCAAAATTTCCTCTTGTGTGTAAACATGTGTCCTTAAAACAGTGTACCTGTCATATATTAGACATGAATTGATAGCCAAAACCCAAATCAATTCTCAGTTAATTAGCAAAACAGTGTGGCAATGCATTAGAATTGTGTGTGTGTATATGTCATGAATGTGTGTGTGTGTTCAGTTTTGTATATAACCAATCTCAGGTTTAATTGCAATGTGACAGGGTAGATAGGGTGTTCAGAATTTTGAAATGTGGGTGAGTGAAATAGGTTTCAGTTGACAGTGAACAATAAGATGTGATGTTTCAGTTTATTACAATAACAGGAATTATCTCAGTTAGCAAAGTGACAATCTCAGTACATACATATATGTGTATATAAGATCAATGTTCAAAACAAAATCAAACTGGAACAAAGACTGATACCTCCTTTTTTACTCCCAATTGAAATCCTCAAATCATGTAAACTTAAAATCAAAAGGTGAAATTAGGTGTACAGGTGTATACAGATGTGTGGGGTATGATAGGCATGTCCAAGCATTCACTCGTATCCATAGAATAGGACCCAAGTGTCCAAACCCAGGGAATTCCATGTATCAGTAAAAGAATTCATTCGAACCCTAAAGAATCATGTGGAAAACCTAATTAAATACAAATCAAATGTGCCAACATGAAGTACACATATGAACGTGTCCTAGGGAAGTGCTCTCGTGTCCACACTAGTGGATACGAGGTATCCAAGCATGTAATTTAACTAGTGTCAAAACTGTGCATTGGGCTGCCTCGTGCAGCCATGTCGAGTCCAATAGGACTCGACACACAACACGAGAAGGGTTGTGTCCGTGTCCAGTGTTAGAGTGGGTCTAGGGAAAGGGAATAGATACCTTGAATCGTGTCTAGACCGTGTCGTGTCCGAATTAATCGTGCGTATCAGACGCAATTTTCGCGCGTGTGTACAATGTCAAATCCGTACGTGTGCGATTTCTTCGTGTGTAGTGAACCATATGCTCTCAAAATTTGGGAGCATAGTGTCAGTGATTGCCCCATCATTCCCACAAAATTTCGTGTCCCGACGTGTCCTATACAGTGAGATATCGTGCCCGAGTAGCAGGACAGTGTACTCGTGTCGTACACGTGTGTCCAACACCAAAAAGTGACACAAAACGACACTAAAATACCTAACATCCTTCACAATAATTAATGTACATCCTTTGTCACGACCCGCACCCACTGTGAGGGTACGAGTACGTAACAGCGCCCAGCCTACGCCGCAGTGTCGGCGGTAGAACGCTGTTCTAAGTCTCTAACTAACCATCATCTCATGCAGTATATAATGTACTCATCATGGTCAACTCCGAACGGAGGACAAGTATAAGATATAGTGTATCTCAATCACAGTCTAAGCACGATAAGATATACACAGAATTGTAACTAAGAATCTGAAGACAAAAATAAATACTGAAATAAAAACAACATCTGAATAATCTCAATACATCTCAAGTCTCAATTCTATACAACAAGCTCTAAATGAAAAATAAATGCAAGTCTACTAGACTAAATCCCGATCACTCCTGAGTGTCGGGGCCATAGGTAGCTAAGCCATCTCCTCAGTAAAATGTAGGGCATGTGTCCTCAGGGCAATCATCTGTAAAATTTTCAACAGGTCCAGTCAGGACAGAAACGAGCACAATCTCATCTAGAAAACCCAAGTAAATGACAGAGAACTATAAAGCAGTTATAGGCAGTTGTATTGATAAAATTGGCAGTTTATATTCAGGTGATGGTAAGAAAGACAGATAAAGTGCAAGGAAAGTAAATACTAAACAAGAGAAGAATCATAGCAATGAAGACTGTAAAAATAGAACTAGCTGAACCAGGGTAATATGATATAAAGTCCAGACAACATGTAGACCAGTGTAACTCCAATGTAAGTCCAGTACAGGATGAATCTCATACAAGATGAATCCAGCAAGGGACGATTCCAGTCATAATGATCAATGGTTCCAGGGTGAGTCCAGCCTATACTCTAGTAGTGTGTTTTAAAATACCGAGATCGACATGTAAACGGCTATGGATAATCTGGCACATCACACACCTGGCCGGGTGTGAGATGGCTATCATTCCAGTAGATTCCAGTAGGGGTGATTCCAGTAGTGGGGTATGTATACATGTCTTACTCTAGTATTTCCCCTCCCAGCAAGTGAATCCAGAATTCCGACACAATAATTCAAGATGAGTCCAGCCAAGTACAATGATACCAGTAAATAATTTCGGGGTGATTCCAGTAATGATTCATGTAGGTGATGCCAGTAATAGAAGCCGGAAACGATGATACCAGTAAATGAGGCCAGAATAAATGTATGTCATATACATGAATCCAGAAATAACAGTACGTGTTTGTAACAGAGAATCACATACAGCTACCTAGAACTGAAATACAGTAATTGACAAATAAATGAGAGAACTATCAGAGAATGTACTCGCCTGGTACTCTGAGAAGAGTAGTGTAATATAAGATGCCTGCACTAGAGTCACAATGTCCTAAACAGAGTAATATGGGTTATAACATGTTCAGTATAAGAAAATAAAGGCTACAATGCAAACTATATGATTTCTAGGCCAATCTAGGTCAAAGTCAACTCTAAGTCAAACCTAGTCAACTGTCTAGGGCAAACCAGGTCAACACTGGGTCAACTCTAGTCAATATTGGTCAATCTTAGTCTATTGGGTCAATTATCTAGAGTTTGGTCAAACTCTATCTAAGGCTATCTCTACACCAACCATATACTAGTATAGCTAGGATACCTCATTACTATATTCTATATACATACAATGTAAATACATACCTAAAGTCTATAACCTTAATATCATATAGTCCATTCCCTATATTATATCTATCACATATCTATACCTATAAAAGTACAATATCAACTAATCCATATCACATCTATATATAATATATATACTATAAGTGAACTCTCAAACAACAACTTACACTATTCCTCACCCTCTCAAACCATGTGGTCAATGGCCCATGCCCTCTCCTAGATACACATCTTAGACTCTATATGATACCCTAAGCTCATCAAGCTCATCCTCCACTTCAACATTCACTCCAAGACTTAACAACAACTAACATACCTATTAGCCCTAGACTTATATAACTCTTATATATATACCCATTCATGAAGCATTTCCTACATACTATGAATATACCTAAGATACACACATATATAAGGACACTACCCTTCATTCATATACACATATACCTCTCCCCACATACACACATAGCCTCAAATCTAAACTTTCTCTCCCACACACAACTCCACACTATTCTTCACCTTTTCCTCATCACTACTTCATCCTCATACATACCACCCTATACAAGCCTAATCTTTATACCAATACATACCATATCCTAATACTAGGACCTCACCCTCCCTGATTTCTCTTAGAATCTCAGCCAAGCCAAGCTGCTGCAAATGCAACCAAGGTAGGGCAATGCATCCTGCTGCTGCAGTGCAATGCAGGACAAAGCCAAGGCAAGCTGCTGCCTAGCTGCATGCTGCAAATGCAAAGCCAGGCAATGCAATGCACTGCCAGGGCAAGCTGCTGCCTTCTTCTTCTGTTTCCACAAATTTTCCCCCTCCTGGACATACCAATACACATAATATGTACTCCTATACTCTCAAACAAGCCACACATATATATATACATCCTCACATTTCTCACAATACTTATATATAATCTAACATATATGTATGCACACATAGTAGTAAATGGGGCCAACACAAGGCAGGACAACAAGAAGGAAGGAGTGCAGTGCATCATGTGACAACAAGCTAAGTGTAGGAAAGGAAATGTGGATGTTCTCAAAAATAGCTCGACTCCTAAACCAATTCTGAAATCCCACTTCTCTAACACAAAGCTTCACAATTGATCCCAAAACATGTACCTATATCTCAGATCATGACAGTAAACCATATTCTTAGATTAATTATCAGTGAATAAAAACTTACAGTAAAACACTACCTAACAGTGAATCAATACTTAAATTATCTCAGGATTAGATGTCAGTTTAAATAGTTCAAAATGAACTCAAATCATGAAACCAGTTTCAAATGCCTACAGCCCAAGACTAACCCTCTCTCTCAAACACTCATACTCCTGCACATCTAAAGGGCCAAGGTGTTGAGCCTTAGGCCAACCACTGCTACTGCCTAAGTTACTTCAGGGCAAGCCAAGGCTAGGCAACCTGCTGCTGCTGCCAATGGCACTGCCTGTACTGCCAATACAATACAAAGCCAGGCAACTGTAGCTGCTGCCAATGGCACTGCCTGCACTGCCAATGAAATGCAAAGCCAGGCCAGGCCAAGGCTACCAACTGCATGGCAATACCCTTCCCACAGAACCTGGGCTGAACCCAGTTCAGCCCCACAAATCTGCTTCCTAGCATCATTCAACCCAACCCCATAACCTAATCACATGTCCTATTATCAACTAACCTGTCAAGCCCACATCCCAATGGCAACATTCATATCCAAACCAATTCAAATCACGAAATAACAGTGTTCACACAAGTGTCCATCTCATGTTCTAGTGAAAGAGTGAAACAGTGTGCACAAGTGTAGAAAAAATAGAGAATTGGGGTTCAGCCTACATTCAGTGATGTGTATGAGTGTCTAATGTGTGTGCATCAGTGTGTTGAAAGTTGTGTCAAAAGAGGGTGTGAAGATTAGGAGATAGGAGAGTATGGCTAAAATCAATATGATATATATAGGAGTTTCAGTTCATACAAGGTGTGTGTCAAGGTGCAGGAAGGAAAAACCTGTGTGTGTACACATGTGTGTAAGAGTATTGTGTGTACTGCCCATGTGTCAAAGGGTGAATGTGAGCATAGCAGTGTCAATACATGGTGTCCCAGTGTGTCCAAGTGTCAAGAACACAAGTGTATCAGTGACAGTTAAAACAATGTATCAGCAACCCTTTGAAATCATTCCATTCTCACAATCAAAAGTCTATTTCAAATTGAAACACTACATTAACATATATCAGTAATATGTGGGGAAATTAGTCAGTTGAAATCATGATTCAAATTAGGAAATTTGAGTTAGGAAAATATTGAAATTTACAAGCATCAGGACAGGTATCAGGAAACCCCTTTTAACCCAAAAACCAAATCAAAAACCAAGTAACATTCGTGTGCCAGTGGTGTACAGACATGGGAACATGTCCCACGTGTCCAGGGAGAGTCCCTCGTGTCCAGGGATTGGGACACATAGTGTCCAAAACTAATATTCGAAATTTACAGGAAACTGGGAAAAATAATCGTCGTGCAGCCATGTCGAGCCTTCGTGGGCTCGACACAGTGCTCGAGATGGGTCGAGCTCATGTATAGGGGTTCGCCCATAGTAGGGCTAGGTGTTAACGTGTCTGCATTGTGTCAAATCAAGACGTATCCAAATAAATCCACGCGTATCAGACGCAATTTTCGTGTGTGAGCAGTCCAGTACAAAACCCGTACGAACGCGATTTCTTCGCGAATACTCCACGAAATCACCCCAAATTTTGGAAGAGTGGTGACAGAGGTTGCCCCCTTGTGTCCACCAAAAATCGTGTCACGAGGGGCCGTGTCGTGTCCTGTGTCGACCCCGAGCAGCAGGACACTGCACGGTGTCCTCGTGCACGCGTGTGTGTTCAAAAATGGACACGAACGTGTCCAGAAATGTGCTCAGAAGGACACGAATGTGAAGTGCACATATAGAGCAACAAATTCATATAATTGGTTTTACAAAAATCGAAAACAAATTCCTTAGAGGCATTTAATCAAACACCTACAAAACAATACGACACGTGTCCGATACGGACACCAAATGGACACGAATTCCACCCAAATTTCGGAGACACCTAGGGGACTCCTAGATCTAGCCCTACATGCAAAGAAAACTGAAATTTGAATCAATTTAAGAGGTTTTACCTATGTGTGCAAAAAGCTTGGAAAAGTCTCAAATGGGGGATTCTTCCTCTTGGTGCCAAATGCTCCAAATTGTCCCAAAGCAGGGATTAAACTCAGAAATCAGAAAAGAGGAGAGTGTTCGGTTCTAATGCAAGAAACTAGGATAAAAAAGGAATTAAAATAGATTTATGGGGATTTTTGCAAGAGGAACAATACCTTACCTTCTCCAATGTTGAAATGAATGAAAGAAGGAGGCAAGCCCTAGAGAATAAGTGTTTATATAGGGTGGGGATCCCTATGGCTGGTCATAAAGGAAGGAATTAGGGTTAGGGTTTCCTAAATTGGCCCATGGGCTTAAGTTATAGTTAATCAAGTCAGGAAGTCATAAGCCATTTCATGAAACTATAAACCATGACTTCAATCCACTAAACCAAGTCCCCTTATTCTAAAATTAGTTTCTAATGACTAAATGTAGGTTAACCTAAGTTAGACTAGGGTCACCATGGCTAGGGTTAGCTTCTAGGCTAGTCCACTAGGTCTCAACAAGTCAAGCCAACCTAGAACTCACCAAAACAACAAATCACCAAATAAATCAAATAAGTTAAATGACCAAAATACCCCTAGGCTAAAAATGATAATTAAATCATCCTACTGACATGGTTAGGCTCTAGGTCATGCAGTCTCTCAGGTTTCACTAGCAGCACATCAAAATCACAAGTCATGACTTAAACCAGTTTTTAAATAGTTTAAAAATAATTGAAAATCACCAAAAATCACCATGTAAAATAAATATCAAAAAATAATAATTATAATTACAAAATTTCAAAAATACCCTCATCTGGAAAACTGGGTGTTAAAATCCTACCCACCTTATAAAAATTTCGTCCTCGAAATTAAGATGATCGCACCTCTCCTAGGTCAAACCCCCAAGCAATCAAAGTCGAAGCAATACAATCCTACTGGTCGTGATTCCACAGTCTCGAACATGGTAGCTATACTATCTAGCAATCAAAAGTAATATCCTGGCAGGTACTAAGGGATATCACACATGGAAGTGGGGAGGAAGAACAAGAAGGTCAAACCTGCTAATCTATCACCTGCGATGTCAGTCTCCTCGGCTGCCATCGCAAAAGCTCCACCCCTCTGGTGCTGAGCTACAGGTGGCCTAGCCCCCTCAAAAGGAGGTGCAATGGGACAATCTATCTTCTGGTGGGCAGCTGACCCACAGAAATAGCAAACCCTCAACCTCTTCCTGCACTGCTCCCAGATGTGTCCCGGCTTCTTGCAGTAGGAACAACTGATCGCCTTCGGGTCCTGACCCCGATACTGATGCTGCACCTGCTGAACTCCCACTGGTGCCTGCGTCTGCTGAATCTGCACATGAGGCCTCTTGGCCTGGCCTCCGTTGTTGCTGGTACCGTGAGCGTCCCGTCCTCTCTTGAGCCTCAGCTCAAGATCATCCTCAGCCAGTAAAGCTCCCGTCAAAATCTCCTCGAAAGTGGCATCCCTGTTGCCCTTGGTCAAGGACTTGACTTCCTTGACCAGACCCTTTCGGAATCTCTGGGCCTTCGCCGCCTCGCTCAAGCCCTCTACGAATCTGCTGAGGCGGTCGAACTCCCCAGCGTACTCCTCCACTGACAGGCTCCCCTGTACTAGGCTCTCGAACTACGACTCCAAGGCTCTGAGCGCTGAATCTGGAAAGAACTTCTTCTTGAAGAAGCCCCTGAACTCCTCCCAAGTCTGTCCAACTACTCCCACCCTTGGGTCTGACTGATACCAGGTGCGAGCAAGATCTCGCATCCGGCTAGCTGCGGCCTCGATCTAAAGATCTGCTGGTATCCTGGCCAGGCGGAAGATCTCCTCTATATGTTCGATCCACTCATCGGCATATAGGATCCCCTCTGTCCCCAAAAAGTCTCTGGGGCTCATCTTCTGAAACTGCTCGATCCCCGGTGTCCTCGGCTGCTGTATCACTGGTCGAGCTGCGACTGCCGTAAGGGCCAACTCCATGCCTCGGTCCTGTCGGGCCTGCTACCGGTCCATAAACTGTTGGAAGTAGGCGAACATCTGTGCCGCTTCCACGTGTCCTGTAGGCGGCGGCTGCTGGAACTCCATCTCTGGGATGACTGGGTCCTGCCCCCGAGCTGATGGAGGCACACCTCCTGCTGCTGCTGCTGAAGTATGGACAGAGGTAGCAGGAGCTGCATCCACCTGACCCTACTGATCTGGCTGAGAGGTGGCAGTTCCCTCTACAACGACTGCTGCACCCGAGCGATGTGATCGTGTCTCCACCATCCTAAAGACAGATCGAACAAGGAAGTCAATACTGAGCAGGAACCGATATATCAAAGGAGGACAGTTATTTCAAAGAAGGTAAATCAGTACGATATGTAGATGGCATGATTCAAAGTAGAATTTTTCGAACTGTGATTGAGTGCCTCTCCGGTAAAGCCTATCTCTCAGTCCTAACGCAGGCTCGCAGCAGTACAACTAAGTCGCCGTACTACTACGATATCGCACTAATGCGACTCTCGACCTGCATGGGCCACCACTAAAAATGTGTCACGACCCGCACCCACTGTGAGGGTACGAGTACGTAACAGCGCCCAGTCTACGCCGCAGTGTCGGCGGTAGAACGCTGTTCTAAGTCTCTAACTAACCATCATCTCATGCAGTATATAATGTACTCATCATGGTCAACTCCGAACGAAGGACAAGTATAAGATATGGTGTATCTCAATCACAGTCTAAGCACGATAAGATAACACAGAATTGTAACTAAGAATCTGAAGACAAAAATAAATACTGAAATAATAACAACATCTGAATAATCTCAATACATCTCAAGTCTCAATTCTATACAACAAGCTCTAAATGAAAAATAAATGCAAGTCTACTAGACTAACTCCCGATCACTCCTGAGTGTCGGGGCCATAGGTAGCTAAGCCATCTCCTCAGTAAAATGTAGGGCATGTGTCTTCAGGGCAATCATCTGTAAAATTTTCAACAGGTCCAGTCAGGACAGGAACGAGCACAATCTCATCTAGAAAACCCAAGTAAATGATAGAGAACTATAAAGCAGTTATAGACAGTTGTATTGATAAAATTGGCAGTTTATATTCAGGTGATGGTAAGAAAGACAGATAAAGTGCAAGGAAAGTAAATACTAAACAAGAGAAGAATCATAGCAATGAAGACTGTAAAAATAGAACTAGCTGAACCAGGGTAATATGATATAAAGTCCAGACAACATGTAGACCAGTGTAACTCCAATGTAAGTCCAGTACATGATGAATCTCATACAAGATGAATCCAGCAAGGGACGATTCCAGTCATAGTGATCAATAATTCCAGGGTGAGTCCAGCCTATACTCTAGCAGTGTGTTTTAAAATACCGAGATCGACATGTAAACGGCTATGGGTAATCTGGCACATCACACACCTGGCCGGGTGTGAGATGGCTATCATTCCAGTAGATTCCAGTAGGGGTGATTCCAGTAATGGGGTATGTCTACATGTCTTACTCAAGTATTTCCCCTCCCAGCAAGTGAATCCAGAATTCCGACACAATAATTCAAGATGAGTCCAGCCAAGTACAATGATACCAGTAAATGATTCCGGGGTGATTCCAGTAATGATTCCAGTAGGTGATTCCAGTAATAAAAGCCGAAAACGATGATACCAGTAAATGAGGCCAGAATAAATGTGTGTCGTATACATGAATCCAGAAATAACAGTACGTGTTTGTAACAGAGAATCACATACAGCTAACTAGAACTGAAATACAGTAATTGACAAATAAATGAGAGAACTATCAGAGAATGTACTCGTCTGGTACTCTGAGAAGAGTAGTGTAATATCAGATGCCTGCACCCGAGTCACAATGTCCTAAACAGAGTAATATGGGTTATAACATGTTCAGTATAAGAAAATAAAGGCTACAATGCAAACTATATGATTTCTAGGCCAATCTAGGTCAAAGTCAACTCTAAGTCAAACCTAGTCAACTGTCTAGGGCAAACCAGGTCAACACTGGGTCAACTCTAGTCAATATTGGTCAATCTTAGTCTATTGGGTCAATTATCTAGAGTTTGGTCAAACTCTATCTAAGGCTATCTCTACACCAACCATATACTAGTATAGCTAGGATACCTCATTACTATATTCTATATACATACAATGTAAATACATACCTAAAGTCTATAACCTTAGTATCATATAGTCCATTCCCTATATTATATCTATCACATATCTATACCTATATAAGTACAATATCAACTAATCCATATCACATCTATATATAATATATATACTATAAGTGAACTCTCAAACAACAACTCACACTATTCCTCACCCTCTCAAACCATGTGGTCAATGGCCCATGCCCTCTCCTAGATACACATCTTAGACTCTATATGATACCCTAAGCTCATCAAGCTCATCCTCCACTTCAATATTCACTCCAAGACTTAACAACAACTAACATACCTATTAGCCCTAGACTTATATAACTCTCTTATATATATACCCATTCATGAAGCATTTCCTACATACTATGAATATACCTAAGATACACACATATATAAGGACACTACCCTTCATTCATATACACATATACCTCTCCCCACATACACACATAGCCTCAAATCTAAACTTTCTCTCCCACACACAACTCCACACTATTCTTCACCTTTTCCTTATCACTACTTCATCCTCATACATACCACCCTATACAAGCCTAATCTTTATACCAATACATACCATATCATAATACTAGGACCTCACCCTCCCTGATTTCTCTTAGAATCTCAGCCAAGCCAAGCTGCTGCAAATGCAACCAAGGCAGGGCAATGCATCCTGCTGCTGCAGTGCAATACAGGGCAAAGCCAAGGCAAGCTGCTGCCTAGCTGCATGCTGCAAATGCAAAGCCAGGCAATGCAATGCACTGCCAGGGCAAGCTGCTGCCTTCTTCTTCTATTTCCACAAATTTCCCCCCTTCTGGATACACCAATACACATAATATGTACTCCTATACTCTCAAACAAGCCACACATATATATACATCCTCACATATCTCACAATACTTATATATAATCTAACATATATGTATGCACACATAGTAGAAATGGGGCCAACACAAGATAGGACAACAAGAAGGAAGGAGTGCAGTGCATCATGTGACAACAAGCTAAGTGTAGGGAAGGAAATGTGGATGTTCTCAAAAATAGCTCGACTCCTAAACCAATTCTGAAATCCCACTTCTCCAACACAAAGCTTCACCATTGATCCCAAAACATGAACCTATATCTCAGATCATGGCAGTAAACCATATTCTTAGATTAATTATCAGTGAATCAAAACTTACAGTGAAACACTACCTAACAGTGAATCAATACTTAAATTATCTCAGGATTAGATGTCAGTTTAAATAGTTCAAAATGAACTCAAATCATGAAACCAGTTTCAAATGCCTACAGCCCAAGACTAACCCTCTCTCTCAAACACTCATACTCCTGCACATCCAAAGGGCCAAGGTGTTGAGCCTTAGGCCAACTACTGCTACTGCCTAAGTTACTACCCTGTAAATGCAAGCCAGGCAAGCCAATTCAGGGAAAGCCAAGGCTAGGCAACCTGCTGCTGCTGCCAATGGCACTGCCTGTACTGCCAATGCAATGCAAAGCCAAGCAACTGTAGCTGCTGCCAATGGCACTGCCTGCACTGCCAATGCAATGCAAAGCCAGGCCAGGCCAAGGCTACCAACTGCATGGCAATACCCTTCCCACAGAACCTGGGCTGAACCCAGTTCAGCCCCACAAATCAACTTTCTAGCATCATTCAACCCAGCCCTATAACCTAATCCCATGTCCTATTGTCAACTAACCTGTCAAGCCCACATCCCAATGGCAACATTCATATCCAAACCAATTCAAATCACGAAAAAACAGTGTTCACACAAGTGTCCATCTCATGTTCTAGTGAAAGAGTGAAACAGTGTGCACAAGTGTAGGAAAAATAGAGAATTGGGGTTCAGCCTACATTCAGTGATGTGTATGAGTGTCTAATGTGTGTGCATCAGTGTGTTGACAGTTGTGTCAAAAGAGGGTGTGAAGATTAGGAGATAGGAGTGTGTGGCTAAAATCAATGTGATATATATATAGGAGTTTCAGTTCATACAAGGTGTGTGTCAAGGTGCAGAAAGGAAAAACCTGTGTGTGTACACATGTGTGTGAGAGTATTGTGTGTACTGCACAAAGGGTGAATGTGAGCATAGCAGTGTCAATACATGGTGTCCCAGTGTGTCCAAGTGTCAAAAACACAAGTGTATCAGTGACAGTTAAAACAATGTATCAGCAACCCTTTGAAATCATTCCATTCTCACAATCAAAAGTCTATTTCAAATTGAAACACTACATTAACATATATCAGTAATATGTGGGGACATTAGTCAGTTGAAATCATCATTCAAATCAAGAAATTTGAGTTAGGAAAATACTGAAATTTACAAGCATCAGGACAGGTATCAGGAAACCCCTTTTAACCCAAAAACCAAATCAAAAACCAAGTAACATTCATGTGCCAGTGGTGTACAGACATGGAAACATGTCCCATGTGTCCAGGGAGAGTCCCTCGTGTCCAGGGATTGGGACACATAGTGTCCAAAACTAATATTCAAAATTTACAGGAATCTGGGAAAAATAATCGTCGTGCAGCCATGTCGAGCCTTCGTGGGCTCGACACAGTGCTCGAGATGGGTCGAGCTCATGTATAGGGGTTCGCCCATAGTAGGGCTAGGTGTTAACGTGTCTACATTGTGTCAAACCAAGACGTGTCCAAATAAATCCACGCGTATCAGACCCGATTTTTGTGTGTGAGCAGTCCAGTACAAAACCCGTGCGAACGCGATTTCTTCGCGAATACTCCACGAAATCACCCCAAATTTTGGAAGAGTGGTGACAGAGGTTGCCCCCTCGTGTCCACCAAAAATTGTGTCACGAGGGGCCGTGTCGTGTCCTGTGTCGACCCCGAGCAGCAGGGCACTGCACGGTGTCCTCGTGCACGCGTGTGTGTTCAAAAATGGACACGAACGTGTCCAAAAATGTGCTCAGAAGGACACGAATGTGAAGTGCACATATAGAGCAACAAATTCATATAATTGGTTTTACAAAAATCGAAAACAAATTCCTTAGAGGCATTTAATCAAAGACCTACAAAACAATAGGACACGTGTCCGATACGGACACCAAACGGACACGAATTCCACCCAAATTTCGGGGACACCTAGGGGACTCCTAGATCTATCCCTACATGCAAAGAAAACTAAAATTTGAATCAATTTAAGGGGTTTTACCTATGTGTGCAAAAAGCTTGGAAAAGCCTCAAATGGAGGATTCTTCCTCTTGGTGCCAAATGCTCCAAATTGTTCCAAAGCTGGGATTAAACTCAGAAATCAGAAAATAGGAGAGTGTTAGGTTCTAATGCAAGAAACTAGGATCAAAAAGGAATTAAAATGGATTTATGGGGATTTTTGCAAGAGGAACAATACCTTTCCTTCTCCAATGTTGAAATGAATGAAAGAAGAAGGCAAGCCCTAGAGAATAAGTGTTTATATAGGGTGGAGATCCCTATGGCTGGTCATAAGGGAAGGAATTAGGGTTAGGGTTTCCTAAATTGGCCCATGGGCTTAAGTTATGGTTAATCAAGTCATGAAGTCATAAGCCATTTCATGAAACTATAAACCATGACTTCAATCCACTAAACCAAGTCCCCTTATTCTAAAATTAGTTTCTAATGACTAAATGTAGGTTAACCTAAGTTAGACTAGGGTCACCATGGCAAGGGTTAGCTTCTAGGCTAGTCCACTAGGTCTCAACAAGTCAAGCCAACCTAGAACTCACCAAAACAACAAATCACCAAATAAATCAAATAAGTCAAATGACCAAAATACCCCTAGGCTAAAAATGATAATTAAATCATCCTACTGACATGGTTAGGCTCTAGGTCATGCAGTCTCTCAGGTTTCACTAGCAGCACATCAAAATCACAAGTCATGACTTAAACCAGTTTTTAAATAGTTTAAAAATAATTGAAAATCACCAAAAATCACCATGTGAAATAAATATCAATAAATAATAATTATAATTACAAAATTTCAAAAATACCCTCATCTGGAAAACTGGGTGTTACATCCTTAGATCTACCAATTCATGTAATTACATTTTCAAAAATCAAAAATAAATTCCTAAGTGACATTTCATCAAACACATGCACACATACCAAGACACGTGTCCGATACGGACACCAAACGAACACGAATCGACACAAAACCAATACCTACAGCTAGGGGACACCTAGGGCTTCCTATCCATGCAAAGAAATCAAAAATCTATGGAAGGAATAGGAAGTTACCTATATGTGCAATTTGCATAAAAAAGCTTCAAAAGGGGGTGGTACTTCTTGGTGGCCAAGTGCTCCAAATTGGTCCAAACCTGAGATTTCTCTCCATAGACATGAAATACTGCTGGATTAGGAACTAATGCAGAAGACTAGAGTGGAAAAGGAATTAAAATGAATAATCTATGGGTTGGGGAAGAATGGACAAACCTTTTTCTTCAAAACTTGGAGAAATTAATTAAAGAGACAAGAACAAATGGAAGAGGCATTAAATAGGGTGTAAAACCCTAGGTTGGCTGCCATGGGCTGATTAGGGGGAGGGTTTGGGTTCCAGTGGTGATCTATGGGCTTCCATGGGCCAAAATCACTAATCATGACTTGTGAAATCACAAGTCATTTCCTAATCAATTCAAATCCTATTCTCCCCAAATTAAATCTAATGGGTTTATTATCACTAACTTAGGTCGAGCTAGGGTTCCATATCCTAATCAAATAGTCATGACCTAGGTTAGCCACTAGGTTAGTCTCAAAAGTCAACATAAGTCAAAGTCAACTAAAACACCAAAATCAATTATATTAAAAATCTCTAAAAATCATATTAATTCTAATAAATCTAAATAATACATAATAATTCTAAATAATTCCCAAAATTACAAAAATGACTAAAATACCCCTCAATCTAGAAATGATAATGAAATACCCTAATCACATGGCTAGGCTCTAGGGCAGACAGTCTCTAAGGTTACACTAGCCAAACACCAAAATCATAAGCCATGATTTAAATAGTTTTAAAATGATTAAAAATCACTAAAAATATATTAAAATTTTAAATACCATAATTAAATAAATTAAAATACAAAATTTTAAAATTACCCTCATTTTAGAAACTGGGTGTTACAAGTCTACCCACCTTAGAAAAATTTCGTCCTCGAAATTAAAATGGTAGTAGTCCTTCTAGGTCAGATACCCCACAATCAAAGTCTCAAATATATCGTCAGATAATCATATGCGTCTGTCCAAAATCATGATACTCAGAATCTTCGTCGTGCTAGTGAGCAAGGCTACGGTAATCACATAGTCCTCGACTAAGGCACATACCTCTAGAATCATGGTATTTAAAATTTTCGCATTGCCGCACACTACAAAAAAAGTTGGCTTTTGGGACGACACTATAAGGAACGCTAGTCTAAAATGTCATAAACAATTAGCTTTGGGGACATTTATATTTTTGGTAACAAAAAATAGAATTGTTTGGGACAGATTGAAAAATAGATCTCTTATTTGGGACTATTACAATTTTTCGTCCCAAATAAATCATACTACCGTCTCAAATAACTCGGCGGGAATGCTAAATATTTAGCTGCTCCTTACCAAATTTTTGGGAAACGTTTTCCCTCTCTCATATTCCCTCCTACTCGTTGGATCTCCCCATGTAAATCCCCACCGTTCATAAAAAAGTTCTCACATAAAGTCCTTACACCCATCGCGCTCTCTCTCTCCCCCATATTTATCTCCAATAAAAAATTATTGCTCTCCCCCCATTTCTCTTCTCTCTGTCTCTCTCTGATCACAGCAACGAAAGAACCATTCAAAACCCCCCTTCTTCTACGTCTGAAACCCTAACCCGCCCGAAATCCTAACCCTAGAAACCCTCTACCCTTCGAAAGCCTAGATTAACCTTAACCCTAAATTGCGATGTCTCACGATCAAGCAGAGGGACGACACGCTGTCTAAGTTAGGTCTGCGTCGTGCCTCCCCGCCTTCACCGCGAGCGACATATTTGTCGACATAGCCTCCATCATCGGGGTCTTCTCACCATTGAAGGTTTTGCCCAAATTTTTGTATATTATTTTTGTAATATATTTTTTGGATAATTTTTGCAATGATCTATAATCGTCATTGTTCTAATTTTATTGATTTATGGAATGCCCTAATTTTTGTCATAATTTGAATAAATTACATATTGGGGACGATCGGGAGCTTGTGTTTTTGTAAACCTGGTTCTTAGATTCACACTGTCGGTTCATAGTAGACTTGCTCGTGTCATAAAAGCTAGAGATACTTGACTTGACCTAGTTTGCATTAATATATATTTCTTCTAGCAAGGAATTGCTTATCAATTAATTTCAAGAAGCCATCACGGAATACCAAATTTCTGATGTATTTCAGAAGACGATGGCAGATGCTTCCAAAATCACAAGCACAACAGCATAATAGTAAATATAGGATTGGAATAAAAACACTTGCACTCATAAATCCCTTCAAGCAAGTTATTAAATCAGTCAAAAAGTCATAAGTAAAATAAACTAAAAGGTGTGATTCCATATACTAGGGTGATACACAAGCAAAATTCGTTATAGCAACAAATATTTGTTGTTTCTCAGATGTTCTATTTCACAAAAAGAACAATTTACATGTAGGGAAAAAAAAGATGTGTATTGACTTCATTATCAAGCATAACATAGTGAACACAATCGTAATGCTTTATGTTCACAAGTGACTAACACATGAGGGGAGCAAATGTTGGTATAATAGAAGATATTTAGGAGTATGCTAGGAAGCGAAGCAATTCAATTTTGATAGATCTTCTGAAACTAAGAACATCAATTATCTCCACAGTAGGAACACTTAATCTGAAGGTGAACACAATCGTAATGCTTTATACAAGTATCTATACTAGTATTCCATGAGAATAAGGAGTTTAGCATATGCAAATTATGGTGCATTATGAAAGTACTTTTCTTGGTGTTGATATTTGTCCTGTATGCCTACACATTGCTACTCCTTTTGTAATACGAAGTATTTGTGAAGTTTAGCTGCTATTTATGGATTTAGCTTATGTGATGATCAAGAAGGAAGAGAAATTTGATAGAACTATGTAGATTTTTATACAATTCAAACACTTGTGATGAAGAGGAAGATATGATCAAGAAATTTTTAGTGTTAATTTTAGATGCACCTTTGAACTGTATGTGCATGCTATTGTAGAGTAAATCTTTCTTGGTTTTTCTTCAAAGATGCATGTGCTATAGTATTAGTAATTCCTTCTTTGTTTTTTCTTTAAAGAGTCTCATTAAATGATAGATATAAACCAGAAATAAAAGCAAAATTATTATTATCAGTTGACATAATCTTAATTAGATTATGTGATCATAAATAAATCATATAGATTCCATATGTTCCTTCAAACTATCTTGCTTTCCTTGTCTAGCAAGTTTATATGTCAAAACTACTGTTATTAGCAAAAGGCGTACAACATCTTGAAAGAACTTGTGCAAGCTGAGGCAAGTAGTGGTTACGGAACCAAGGTTGGGATTGGAGTTATAAGAAATATGGACTATTGGTGCTTAGATAGTAGCATGCATGAGCCAAGCCTGAAAGAAATTTGAGTAGACTAAAGTGAATGTGCAACTCACACTTGTTTGTGTGACCTTAAGTGTTCTTCATGAGCCAATTCTTGGGTGGTCTACTTGAAAAGCTACAAGTACTAGCCAAATCAAAGTCAAATTTGGTGGTTATGTGAGCATGTTGTTCTCTCTCCATTTTCTCATGTTCGTTATCATGACCCATAGCTGACATGGTTCCCAATATGTATTTACGTTCTACCTCTTTTGAGAACGTGATAGAATTCTGAAATATTCTTTCTTGGATACCTTCTGTTGGTTCCCAATTTGTGGACGTAAATTTGACTCCAATAGCTGACATGGTTCTATGTGTAATTGAGTTAAGTTCTGTCACGATAAACCTTGTTTTGAACTGAATTATTACAATAGGTTCTAGAGTTTGATCAACATAGCAGCCAATGATGCATGTATACTTAGTGTAATAGCTTACATATATAGGACATGTCGGTGCCAAAACTTGATTGATGTGTACCAGATACTACTTATATTTCCTAAATTTAAAACATCATTTTCTATATCTAAAATATATCTATGTCAGATGGGATACTTCTCGTTCTTTTGTTATTGTCACCAAACACTAGAAGATGAAGAAAATATAATTAAAAAATAATTGTGGGCAGAAAATCATCATTAAAATGGTTTAATGTTGAACCCTTTTGGTATAATTGTCTTGGTCTATCTCTCAAGCGACTATTAAAACCTTTGGTATTTGGTGTGTGATTGTACTACTGCTAGATAATATTATTGTTTTAAATCATTATCCTCGTGGTTGCACATATGATATCTTATATATATATACACTTATGATATATGTGTCCTTACAAAACAAATAGTAGTTCATCTCAGTATGTGTTATGTGTATCATACTCCATGTATTAGTAATGCCAAATCACTATATTCCGTTCCTTCTAACTTGACTATCCTTGAACTTGCTTGACTCCTTATTATATATATATATATATATATATATATATATATATATATATATATATATATATATATATTATCACCATTGTTAAAAGTTTTAAAATTGCACTACATGTATATAACTGAATGCGGTGTATGCCCCTTCAATAGAGCCATGTTGAGGCTGTTTATCGAGGCTTTAAGAAACTTGAAAATAAGCTGTTTAATATGAAGGAAATAATGTATTTTGATCTACTACATATGTTGGGAATTATCTAATTTATGAGGTTTATATGTTATTTAGATTTTCTTTTGTTCATTTAGTTGTTCAGGTAACTAATACAATATTTTTTGTCACCCAGGATGATAGTCCCGTTTTAAATGGGAACAAGGATCCACTTGGTTTTGAGGGAATGACATATGTTGAGGTTGAGAGAAGACTGAAGGTATGCTATCTTGTTGTCAGATATCCTAATAGGAACAACCATCTAAAAGTCTTATAGAGTAAGAATCAGTCTAGATGAAGAGGAGGAATATGTTAAGATATGCTACAGGAATCTCTTAGGATCATGTACGTTGTAAAAAAAACCTCTTAGGTTTAATCTAGGCTAGAGTTAACTTATAAAAACTAATTCTTCACATACACTTCTATTGATATTATTTTTGTTGGTCCCGCCCTTTTGGCGAATGGAAAAAGGTAATATAAATAAGCTTGGTATCGATTTGTAAAAAAAATTGGTAAAAAAAATTGATAGGCTTGCTTGGTATGGATTTGTTGATAGCTGATTTAGAAGCCTTGAAACTTTAGGATATTTCCCACATCTATTCTTCAGAAGTTTTGGAAGCTTTGTGAAAATCAAATAAACATTTCAGGTTCTTTACAATATATATATATATATATATATATATATATATATATATATATATATATATATATATATATATATATATATATATATATATATATAGTGTGTCTGTAGAAATAACACCTAATTTTCGACGACAACAGGTATATAAAATTCCTATTGCAGTATTATATGTATGTGTGGGAATGTATGTAGAAATAACATTCTGAAACCATCAGAACAATATGTATCAAAGAAAATTAGTACATAATCTCATTTTGAAGATTATATGTCTCAGTGGCTGACTTGTGTAGCATATAATGACATGGTAAAGGTGACCATAATTTATTGGGTTTGTGAATGGTTTAAATATTTTTTTTTGGGTTTACCCTTACCATGCTATAGCAGTCTGTTCTATCACGCCTTTTCCTTTTACAAAATAAAATAAACTTTGAAATAGATATCTTATTCTATTGTCTCTTCTTTCTTTCCAAGTGATTCATTATGAACTGCCAAACAACTCTGAGGTCTTTGTTCATAGGTCTGGATGAAGTGCTGGGAAAATGGGAAACATAATCTTATCTAAACTATTTGATATCATGGAATCAATAAGGCTGCAAACTAGTGGAAAGCTATTCGCCAGAATTTAGGCCAACTTGACATTAAGAGTCTCAAGCTGGCTTGAATATAGGCCTATCAAACTGATAAGTAAGTGTGCAAAGGCCCAAGTTCCTACTTAGACTTTTAGCTTAACCATGTTGTTCCCTTTTACGTTTACCTTACTTAAATTTACTGCTTGTGGAAGATTTCAAGAAACTTTGAATAGTTAGCATGTCTCGTTTAAGTCTAATACTTTCCTTTGAACAATGAAGTTCAATATTTTTTTACTACATTAGTTGAAGATCGTTTTAAAGTCCAGCATGTTACCATTTATGCAGGTACATACAAGCCAAATTGCACCTTGAGCTGGACAAGACACATGAGGTAGTACAGTTGCTAAGAGTCAAGCTAGGATGAAAGCAGTGAGGTAAACCCAAAAAATATTTATTTTGTGCATGAAAGACAATCTTGTCTATTACAATGAAAATTAGGAAGATACTTTATTTCATTGATTGTCAAAGTAAGTTTTAAATATTTCACGCTTCTCCCCTTGTGACCATAATTTTTGTGTCATGCATTGGACACTTTGTTGTTATATTTGACAAGGTTTCAGTCAGAGTGACCTTTTTGGTAGTTTCTGGAAAATATTTCATATATATATATATATATATATATATATATATATATATATATATATATATATATATATATATATATATATATATATATATGAAGTTATGTACTAATGCTCTCTTAAACCTCACATCTCTACTTTGTACATAGAAACAACAAAAAGAAAGACAATATAGGGGGATCACATAGTAAAGGCATAACTGAGGTTATTATTTGTTCTATCCTTTCTATTTATTGTATAAAGCGACCTTACAATCATTATAAGGCTAAACCCATGCATCTTCATGTAGCATGCACATAAATTAAAATTTATAAGGTACCTTAGGAATGCATATACTAACATAAATTAGACTATCAAATTTTAATTAGTGAAGCATATGTGCTTACATGTAGAAACCCTCACATAGGTTAAAATTCAGCCAATCCAACGCCAACGTGTAACTAGATTAAGAAAGAGAGATTTGCTTAAACTAAAATTTCTTAGTAATGCACCAGTAGGCAATAAAATTATACTAATAGATACATCACACATCATGAATATCCCTAGCCCTCTAGCTTCTTAAAGACTTCAGTACAGAACTGACATGAGTCAACCAAGCATATTTAGATGATGAATAGATGCGGGCTCATTGCTAATAGGATCCTGAGCCTGTTTGGATGAAGAAGGGTCAAGGAAGTAGAAGTTGATAAGAAGTAGAAATAGTTAACCTATATAATTATTTAGGAAACTTTAAATTAGTTTTTTGAGATAATCTTGTACTAACATTAGTAACATTAGTTACTCTTTTATAGTGTGTATAAGCAACACAGGGCCAACAGATAGTTATTTCAAATCCTACCAAGTGTTATATATTTATATGTTTTATTGATTGACATAGGTTGCATCTGTTGTGGCTGTTCCGTTACTTCCACGAACTGCTTCAAATAAAGTCATGAGAAGAGTACTACGCCAGCAGATCTCCCAACTTTCGCAACAAGCCAAGATCTGAATTTGTATGTAATTTCTTTAAAAGTTATTACATTTCTTTCCATGCTCTCCTAGTAAGTTATTGGTTTTAGATTTTATATCCTTAAAATTTTGCATTCGTAACTCCCTTGTGTCAATAAGGTCAACTATCCAGAATCTTACTTAGCTCAAGATACGTGTTACTGCAGTAAAGTGATGTAGTCATTTTGCTGTCATAAAACTGCTTGAACTCAGATCCGCTTGAATTTAGATCCTACCTTCATTTGTTGTACCTGTTTAATGTCTGATAGAGAGAAGAAAATCTAAATGGATATCTGTCATTCTTAAGTTTCTTACATTGTGCTTCCTAAAAACTAGGATTGTTTATAGATAAACAGTTACCAAGGTTACAGTGGACATGGTTGTATACCTATATATGTAAGTTCATATTTGTTTATGTATTGTAGATACTGGGTTCTAAACCAGATCTAGAATGAACTAACTTAAACGGAACACTATCTTTTCATGTCTAGATAAGGTATTCTTGAGTCTGCTAGTGGCAAATGTGTGTCTAGCCAGTTTTTTGGACTCTTTGGAACCAAGACTAAGCCACCGTGACTAACAGGTGTCAGAAGAATATCGTACTTGACACTGGTAATCCAATTGAAAGCATTTTTGAGTTTTATCAAGGATTTATCATTTCAATTGTGCAAATATATATTTTATTGAAGGAAGTTTAGGCGGGGAATATTTTTTTCTTTTGTGGGCTTGTTACCAGCTGAATGAAACAATATATAACGAAGAATTGGTCAACCCATGTGGGGTCTTGTGTCAGGCTTTATTACCAGAGTTTTCTATTATATATTTTTATTTTTGTTCTTTTTTGTTCTTGTTTGTTTTTATATAGAAACATGTAAGGGGGACAAAATGCTTGTGTTTTCTTCTATTCCGGATAGACCAGTCAACCTTCACCTTTGATTTTTATTTATGTTGCTTTCAACCCCATCCTTGTTCACCATTCAGATCCCTCTCCCAACATGCCTCTCTGTTTTTTTCATATTTCATCTTCTAATTCCATTAGGTATTGATATATAACATAAATGAGTCCAGCTAATTTATGAATGGTATATGCAATATACCATATGTTTCTTTCTGAAGTTACTCCACCATGTTCGATATCAGACTATTAAAAGCCTTCGTAAGAGGCAATTGTGATTATTAACTCTGATACTAACTACCTAGGTCTAATTGCTGATACACATGGTAGATAGAGTTATTCTTATTTTCTTGATTCTTGGTAGAAATGGTAGATTGAGTTTATGTAGAGCAAGTTGATGCTAATGCCCCATTTATATATCTTTGCAAGATCATTGGAGAAATTTTGGTTATTGTTGCTTAACCTTCTAATTGATTAATTAAACCATATTTCTGGCTTATTCATGTACCAAGGGTCCCAATTACTTATAACTAACCATATTTCTGGCTTATTCATGTGTTTCCAGGTAGCCAATGATGCTGGCAGCCATGGATGTGTGGATCGGTTTGTCAATGGATGTGGAAAATCAAATATATATGTTTTGGACTTGTGTAAAAAGTCGTAGATTTTATTTTGTAAATTAAGTGAATGCTTACTGATGTAAAACTTGATGGGAACACTCTAAGTGATGTAGGACTTGGATTTCATTTTGTGAACAATGGGATATTACCTTTAAATATGTTTTATAGAAATCATTTTGTTAATGTTGCGGTTACGCTTTTTTAATGTTGCGGCTACCATATGCATTTCCGATTAAATAAAATAGTTCTGTATGAATTTTTGTTGTATATAAAATTCAATTATATATTTTATATATAAACATAAACAGAAAATTAGTAATTCCATAATAATTTAAACAATTGTTAAGTTTTTTCGCACGATTACAGTACTTTTTAAAATTCCGTCCCTTGTTTATTAGGACGAAATATGTCTGTTACAAAAACTTGTTTTTTTGGGACAAATTAATAAACCGTCACACAAAAGCATAAATTTGAAAACTTTTGAGACGTTTTGCCTAACCGTCCTTTAACAGTAATTAGGACGACAATATCCGTCCTTAAAGTTTTTGCCACGCCACCCTAATGGGACCGTCCATTCCCGTCCCAAAGGCCGTCCCAAATATTTGTTGGGATGGTAATTGCAGTTTTTAAGACGGTTTTTTGTTGTCCCCAAAGTTCACTTTTTTTGTAGTGGCATGCTTGGTAGCGAAAACCTTAAATTCCCACACCCAAGAAATACGTCCTAAATCTGACTATATGTCCTCACTATGCCAGCTAACACGACTATCGAAGATTCTAGATTCCATAACTGGGTGACCTAGCCCATATGATTTATCTCAGAAGAAAATCAAACATCACACAAGAACAACAGGACAAAATTGATAAATCATTAAGGAGCAGAGAGAATCAAAATTTCAAGGCAGTTATAAGAGGCAATTGCAGAATTTGAGTCAAAAGAACGGAATGTGCAACTAGATCTCCAACGGCCTGAGCATCCTCGACTGTCCGGACGAAAACTCACCCTTGCTGGCCCCTCCTGGACTGCTGCTGATGCTGCATGTACCTCTGCTGCTGAGTCGGTAAGGGTAATCCCGTCTGCTGGCCTACTAGGGGTGCAACTCGGGCGGGCCAAACTCGAGCCCGATCGGGTAAACCCGTTAATGGGTTGGGTTAGGGTTGAAGATACTCGGGTTCGGCCTCGGATTTGGGTTAAAATATTTGAACCCGGTCAAAAATCGGTTTGGGCTCGGGTTCATGTGTCGGGTTACCCGAAGAACCCGAAACCCAACTTTTATATATATATATATATATATATATATATATATATATATATATATGTATATATATATGTATATATATATATATATATATATATATATATATATATATATATATGTAAACTTTTTAAATAAAAAGTTTAAATCCTAAATTTCTCCACTCAAACTCTTCAACTCATTATCCTAAATCTTATTTCAGTTTGTATTTTATAATGATCAAGACTTGATTGTTATTTGATTATGTGTCTAATATTACTTTTGTTCAAAATTATTTCAAATATTATATTAGAACCCGATAAACCCGATGTACCCGACCCAACCCGAGTTCAACCCGATCCAAACCCGATCCTCCAGGCTCGGCCTTGGGCTTCATATGTGGAACCCGAGGTCGGGCCGGGCTTGGGCTCGGGTTGACCTCAAGCCCAACCCAACCCGCCCGAGTTGCACCCCTATGGCCTACTGGAGCCCTAGCTCCTGCTCCCTGAACCGTCTGTCTCGATTACTCGGGACACTCTCTCAGACGATGATCGGATCCTCCGTAAAGCAAACATCTGTCCAGCCTCTTCCGACATTCGCCCCAACCATGCCCTGGTCTCTTACAGAAGGGACAAATAATAACTAGCTGCTGTTCCGGGGCCTGCTACTGCCTCTGTGGCTGTTGCGTCTGCTGAAAGGCTACACGGTCCTGAAACTGCCGCTGCTGAAGGTAGACCCTCGGCTGCAGGTACTGCTGCTAAAACTGTAGAGGTAGCATCTGCTGCTAAAACTGTAGGGATAGCATCTGCTGAAACTGTAGGGGTAGCATCTGCTGTGGATACTGTGGCTGAATCTGCAAGTGGGGCATCTAATGCGGATACTGCTGCTGAATCTGCAGGTGGGGCCTCTTGGCCGGGCCCGCACTGCCACTAGCTCCCTCAGTGTCTCGCATCCTCTTCTCCTTCAGCCCAAGATCGTCCTCCGTTGTCATGGCTCCTACCAGAATCTGCTCGAAAGTTGCGTCGCGGCCGCTCTTGGTATATGACTTGATCTCCTTGATCAAACCACAGTGGAACCTCCTCGCCTTCCCGACCTCGGTAAGATCCTCGATGAATCTGCTCAAACGGCTGAACTCTCCAGCGTACTCCTCAACGGTCTGGTTTCCTTGAACCAAACTCTCGAACTGCGCCTCCAAAGTACGAAGTGCTGTATCAGGAAAGAATTTCTCCTTGAATAGTTTCTTTAACGCTGCCCAAGTCTGACCGGCTGTACCAACCCTCGGGTTCGTCTGGTACCAGGTACGAAGTGCTGTAAACCTGCTGGTATTTGTGCCAATCGGAATTTCTCCTCAATGTGCTCTATCCAATCGTCAGCGTATATGATGCCCTCTGTACCCTTGAAGTCTCGGGGTCCCATCTTCTTGAAGGAATGGATGTCTGGAGTCCTTGGTTGATACGGCTGCATCTGGCCACCCTGTGGCTGAGCAGCCACTAGCTCTACTATCGTCCTGACCAACTGGTGAGTATCTTGTATGCTCTGTCGGATATCAGCAGACTGGCTCTTCTGTATTTGCTGCTAAAACACCATGAATCGCTGGAAGAGGGTAAACATCTGAGCTGTATCTACTGTCCCTGAAGGTGACTGCTGCTGAGTCATATCTGGAATGACGGGGGAAGACCTCCGGACAGGTGGAGGTGCACTCCCAAAAACTGCAGAAGCTCCTATATGAGCAGAAATAGGGGGTGTTGTGGTCTCAGCATCCACGATCAGGTAAGGAGTGGTAGGCCTCTCACCAGCGTCTGCTGGGCCAGAGCGATGCGATCGTGTCTCGATCACCATCCTGGAGACAGATCAAACAAGGGAATCAATACTGAGATAGAAATGATAATTCAAAGGAGGACAGTTATTCAAGGAAGCAATCATCAACAAGAATTTAGATGGCAGGAATCCAGTTGAGAGTTTTTTCTAATGTGATTGAGTACCTCAAAATAATCCTAATCCTATTGCAGGCTGTAGTGGTACTCTAGTTCGAATACCACTACACAAACTCGACCTGCATGGGCCACCACTAAAAATGTGTCACGACCCGCACCCACCGTGAGGGTACGAGTACGTAACAATGCCCAGGCTACGCCGCAGTGTCGGCGGTAGAATTATGTTCTATGTTATGAACTATAACTAACTAACATGAAATACTCTCCATAAGGAGGCCAACACAGAGGTACAACTCAATCACAATCTAGAGATGGAATATGGTACGATAAAATAGATAAGAAAACCCTCAGCTGAGGTATAGCAGAAAGAAATAGGAAAGTCACAACAACTACCAGTCTCAACATCTCTAAAATATACAACTTTAAAAATAAAAACAACAGCTAAACACGAAAAGAAAGAACAGTCTAAGCTATCTACTAAACAAGGGGTATCCTTCTCAGCAGCTGCCTGAACCTCCCCAGGGGTCCAGGTCGCGAGTGTTATCTAGGCAAACTCCAAGTAAGGGGTACAGGGTTCCGCATCATCCTCTGTAAAATTTTCAACAGGTCCAGTCAGGACGGGAGCGAGCACAATACATCTCAACAGTTCATAGCAGGTTAGAAAATATAAACATGCAGTAAAGTAAGATATAGATACTGAAGAAATGCAGTATGTAAACAGAGAGAGAACTGTAATAGAAATATCTACTATAAGTAAAGAGCTACCAGTGACTAGTGATTTAGAGTACAAAGTCGACATGTAAACGACTTGATTTGTACATGGCTATACTAAAGAGGCGTACATGGCTATTCTACTTTGGAATTGTTTACATGGCTATTTATACTCCCCCGTACACCCAATTAATACACAAGGATCCAACCAGGTTATGTTATGATTCTATGTAACAGCCCTCGAAGGGTGGTAAGCCCCCAAAGGGTGATAAGCCTCCAAAGGTGGTACATAGTAGTCCCATAAATGGAGATTCTGGGAAACCCAATAAATGGGATAAGAATTCAAAGAAGACTCTGTGATCATATGAGTATATGTCACAAGTGATCAAAGAACTAAAGAAGCATAGTGATACGCCATGTAAGTGAAACGTACATAACATAGAGTACCCCGATGCTCCCTGAAGGGATAACATCTCAAGAAGGGATCCATATAGTACTAATCCGTGTGACCAACGTGACAGTATCAAGTAAAGTAATTTAATGCAGGAAATAATTCTAAGCAGGATATAAAATGATCAGAGAATGTACTCGCCTGGTATCTGAATAGCTATGAAAATGTACTGTCCGAGATGAGGTACCTGGCTCCTAGTTAGAGCAACACAAGTCACAACAAGTCCAGAATGGTAATAAGATGCACTACAATATATTCTACAAGAATCTAGGTTAAACTAGACCAAAGTCAACTCTTGGTCAACTCTGGTCAACCCTAGAAGTCAAACTAGGTCAACCAAGTCAAACCTAAGTCAAACTAGTCTATACTAGGCTAACAAGGCTATTCTAAGTCTAACAAGACTACACTAGTCTATTCTAGGCTCACTAGCTAAGCAAAAACAACCATAGGCCATAGGCTAATAGACTAGGCCATGGACCAATAGGCTAATACCATGCTTAATCATCCTACAAAACATCTATACACATAACACATATATATCTAATATATAGTACACAAATTACAATATGACTATATACTCTAATATAGGACTTTATAACATATAGGTTATCTATATGAAAACCACACCTACACATCTATTAATATATGATATGGTACACACAAGGCATATAGGCTAATATGCAATACCATATAAAATATTATATGTCAATACTTATATATATATACATAGGTATAGAGAGGGGGACACATGAATATGTGTCCAAGTGTATGTGTGTGTGTCATGAGACATGCGTGTGTGTCAAATAGTGAGAGTGTGTGTGATATGAGAAAGTGTGTGTGTGTGAAAAGGAGACATGTGTGTATATACAAGAGTGTGTGTGTGTGTACTAAGCTAGAGTGTCAAGAGGGTGTCATATATATATACTAGTGTATGTGTGTGAAACATGGCATGTGTGTGTGTGTGCTAGTGTCAAGGAGTGTGGTGATACATGAGGGTGAGTGTAACAGGGGGGGTGTGTGTGTGTGTGTGTGTGTGTGTGTGTGTGTGTGTGTGAGTGAAGTGAGGCTTGAGAGTGTATAGGCATGTGTTAGGCTATAGTATGTGTGTGTTAGTGACTTGAGACATGTGAGTGTCAGAGAGAAAATCAGTGAGATAATGAGTGTGAAAACAGTGAGCAAATAGTGAGAAAACAGTCTTAGATTTACATGCCCCAATCAAGTTTATAGTTCAAACAGACCCTAAATGAAATTCTCAGTTCACTGTTTTATTCATATGTGTGTGTATTAGTGTCAATCTCAGTTTTGAATCAAGCATCAGTTTAGAACAGGATTCAATTGACAGTTCTCATTAATTAACAGTTAACAACAACATTTGATTAGAAAAGAAAAGGAAACTAGTTCAGGAAATCTCAGATAGTGAAGTCATTTTAGTTTAATGGTGAGGTAATCTCAGGTTCATTCATGTAATGCAAGGGTACCAATCCAGTTCAGTCAACCATGTAAATTAAATCAGAAAAACTCAGATTTAGATGACAGTTTGGGTGTGTGTCAAAGCCATAGGCTAGGGTGTGTGTCAATGTGTGTTAGCAAAATTTCAATAGGAATTCTAATTCTCAGGAATTGTTTCCAGGTTGCACAAAGTAATTCTCAGATTTTTCTCTTGTGTGTAAACATGTGTCCTTAAAACAGTGTACCTGTCATATATTAGACATGAATTGATAGCCAAAACCCAAATCAATTCTCAGTTAATTAGCAAAACAATGTGGCAGTGCATTAGAATTGTATGTGTATATGTCATAAATGTGTGTGTGTGTTCAGTTTTGTATATAACCAATCTCAGGTTTAATTGCAATGTGACAGGATAGATAGGGTGTTCAGAATTTTGAAATATGGGTGAGTGAAATAGGTTTCAGTTGACAGTGAACAATAAGATGTGATGTTTCAGTTTATTACAATAACATGAATTATCTCAGTTAGCAAAGTGACAATCTTAGTACATACATATATGTGTATACAAGATCAATGTTCAAAACAAAATCAAACTAGAACAAAGACTGATACCTCCTTTTTTACTCCCAATTGAAATCCTCAAATCATGTAAACTTAAAATCAAAAGGTGAAATTAGGTGTACAGGTGGATGCAGATGTATGGGGTATGACAGGCATGTCCAAGCATTCACTCGTGTCCATAGATTAGGACACAAGTGTCCAAACCCAGGGAATTCCATGTATCAGTAAAAGAATTCATTCGAACCCTAAAGAATCATGTGGAAAACCTAATTAAATACAAATCAAATATGCCAACATGAAGTACACATGTGCACGTGTCCTAGGAAAGTGCTCTCGTGTCCACACAAGTGGACACGAGGTGTCCAAGCATGTAATTTAGCTTGTATCAAAATTGTGCATTGGGCTGCCTCGTGCAGCCATGTCGAGTACAATAGGACTCGACACACAACACGAGAAGGGTTGTGTCCATGTCCAGTGTTAGAGTGGGTCTAGGGCAAGGGAATAGATACCCTGAATCGGGTCTAGACCGTGTCGTGTCCGAATTAATTGTGCGTATCAGACGCGATTTTCGCACGTGTGTACACAGTGTCAAATCCGTACGCGTGCAATTTCTTCCCGTGTAGTGAACCATATGCTTCCAAAATTTGGGAGCATAGTGTCAGTGATTGCCCCATCATTCCTACAAAATTTTGTGTCCCGACGTGTCCTATACAGTGAGATATCGTGCCCGAGTAGCAGGACAGTGCACTCATGTTGTGCACGCGTGTCCAACACCAAAAAGTGACACAAAACGACACTAAAATACATAACATCCTTCACAACAATTAATGTACATCCTTAGATCTACCAATTCATGTAATTATATTTTCAAAAATCGAAAATAAATTCCTAAGTGACATTTCATCAAACACATGCACACATACCAAGACACGTGTCCGATACGGATACCAAACGAACATGAATCGACACAAAACCAATACCTACGGCTAGGGGACACCTAGGGCTACCTATCCATGCAATGAAATCGAAAATCTATGGAAGGAATAGGAAGTTACCTATATGTGCATTTGTATGAAAAAGCTTCAAAAGGGGGTGGTTCTTCTTGATGGCCAACTGCTCCAAATTGGTCCAAACCTGAGATTTCTCTCCATGGACATGAAATAGAGCTGGATTAGGAACTAATGCAAAAGACTAGAGTGGAAAAGGAATTAAAATGAATAACCAATAGGTTGGGGAAGAATGGACAAACCTCTTTCTTTAAAACTTAGAGAAATTAATGAAAGATGCAAGAACAAATGAAAGAGTCATTAAATAGGGTGTGAAACCCTAGGTTGGCTTCCATTGGCTGATTAGGGTGAGGGTTTGGGTTCCAATGGTGATCTATGGGCTTCCATGGGCCAAAATCACTAATCATGACTTGTGAAATCACAAGTCATTTTCTAATCAATTCAAATCCTATTCTCCCCAAATTAAATCTAAAGGGTTTATTATCACTAACTTACATCAAGCTAGGGTTCCATATCCTAATCAAATAGTCATGACCTAGGTTAGCCACTAGGTTAGTCTTAAAAGTCAACATAAGTCAAAGTCAACTAAAACACCAAAATCAATTATATTAAAAATCTCTAAAAATCATATTAATTCTAATAAATCTAAATAATACATAATAATTCCAAATAATTCCCAAAATTACAAAAATGACTAAAATACCCCTCAATCTAGAAATGATAATGAAATACCCTAATCACATGGCTAGGCTCTAGGGCAGACAGTCTCTACGGTTACACTAGCCAAACACCAAAATCATAAGCCATGATTTAAATAGTTTTAAAATGATTAAAAATCACTAAAAAATATATTAAAATTTTAAATACCATAATTAAATAAATTAAAATACAAAATTTCAAAATTACTCTCATTTTAGAAACTGGGTGTTACAGATTGAATGTTGCTCGATGATTGAGTTAGCAAAGGAATGATACGAATTGAGAAAATATGTTGGTCGATGAATTAAGATAGAGGGATGAACGATAAGCGAATTTGGGTTCGAGGAAATTGATGTTGTGAATGATTCGAGGGATAATGATCGAACTTGAAAGTGAATGTCGAGGAGATAATCCAGTCGAAAAATGGCATCATTCGCACGACTCAAAATTGGTTGCAAAGGAAGATCGTCAGGTTATACATATCGTCGATGGTATTGAGGCGTATCAAAGATCGATATGAGATAATTCAGGGGTACTCTGACTCGACGAATGACGATCGTACAAGTGTTAATGTTCAGTTGGATGCCATACTTAGGATTTTGATTGAGATGAATGTTGGATGAAAATGATTGTGTCTTGAGGGTTACGCGGATAACCACAGTATCAACATTCTTGTCTTGCACGAGCGCAACTCCAGCCTCGCACATGCGTTGCGTCGGATTTGGGGCGATTGTTCCGCGTGAGCGCTGACATGGTGATTCATGTCGCGGGAACGATCGAACTTGAAAAATTAGGATGCGACAACTTTGATTGTCTCGACTTGTCGGTTTGATGCGAAGGAAAATTTGAGGATGTTAGGACTTACGATTGATGAATGAAATAAACTTGAGGATTGAATAGGTCCAATCCACACATCGAGAATAAATTAGTCTAGACGTAAAACAAGAGTTACATCCTGATGAGAATAATTATCCTGCGGGAGCGTGCATGGTGATTCATACCCATCGTGGATAATCTGACTCGCATGAGATTGGGGCACAACATATTGTTAAGCTAGACAACCTTATGATCGATTACGTGAATTTGAATAGATGACTTAGGAAATATAGAATGTGAAAATTTGGTTAGCGACTAAATTGTGTCATAGTGTGCTTGAATTGAGAATGATTGATAGGCAAATTATGTCGAACGTGTTCGAAGAAATAGACTATGCGAAATGGTTTGATGAACGAAGTGATAATGATATGTCAAAGAATTGGTTGAAACGTGAGTTGTCATAGGATAGCTTTGCTAGATGACTTAGACCCCGTGCGACGAACGTTGGGATGTGTAGGAAATCTATGCTCGATGTTTAGAAATCAGAGTGATACAAGCTTGGGTAGAAGATCCCGTACTATCAACTTGGTTTGACCTTAGGATGGGGTCAGTGTTGATATCGTTGTTTGGGAACTATGATTCCAATACTGACGGAAAGACATAGCCAAGCGATTAGGCAGGCGTCCGAGTGCAAAATGGTAGGATTTGTGGAGGTACCACTCGCGAGCTCAGTTAACATGCATGTATATCAAGGATGCTTGAATATGTGTACGATCTGAATCGAGTAGTAATAGCATAATTTGCTATCACGAGGCTTGGCTGAAATGCATGTATTTCGGGAACGCCTGGAATATGTGCACGATCCAACTAAGTGATACGTTGAATTCAAGTGAGACTTGAGAAATGGAAAAGTGTCGAGGATTTTGAAATCGTATTGAAAAAAAGATTGTGGGTAGCACGAGCGTGGCTCGGATTGAGGGAACGTATATGAGTAGTGTGTGCGAGAGTTCTTGAATGTTGAGTAAAGTGATAAGTCGATAAGTGTACTCAGTTAGTTTCGAGGATGAAACTTTTTCTGAGAGGTGTATGATGTAGTGCCTCGTCCCACTCAGTCAATTGAAGGAATCGAAATGCCGACGATGTTCGAACTTAGCCTTACAACGGCGACTCGAAGACATCACTCGGTCAAGGCGACCGCTCGCTCAGGTGGGGTAGTTTCGGTGAACTTGCCTCATCTTAGCCTTCATATAATAAATTACATATTTTTAACTTGCACAAGTAGGCTTGATAATAAAAGAGACGAATCCACATAGATAAGGAAATAATCCCGACGGGTCAAATTGAGTTAGAATATGGAAAGGTCCAACGGTTGGCTTAGAGTTGGTGCACGACGTGCTTTGAAAATAACACTCGATCCTTCGTCCCGAGGCTTGGAAGAAGGAAAGTTGTTGAGTAGGCGAAGTTATGAACGTAGCCTAAGTCTTAGGCGTCGCCCGTATAAATGCTTCATAAAGCTTGTACGGTCCTGTCGTCCAAGGCTTTGCATAGCCTTGGCTTACCTCATGAGTTAAGTTGCGTTGCGCGGCTTATGACGTAAGTCTAGGCACCTAAATGACTTGGTCGTTTAGAAGTCTAACGCATGCACGACATATTTTCGTAATGTAAGGCTTGATGCAGCCCTTGCTCGTCGAGTAGTTGTGCGTTTAAGTCAGGCAAGTTATGTTAGACAATCGCAGTAGTAGCAAGCACGGTCCCACGAGTTCTACGGTTGGGTCTAGCCATGAATTCCTACGGTTTCAAAGCTAGTTGTGTGGAGTATGTGTTGGACGACAATGTCGCACGGATCACAAGTCAGTTTAAGGCACGTTGCACGAACATAGTGTATAAGGCACGATCCACGGCATCGAGTATGTGTTGGATGACAATGTCGTACGGATCACAAGTCAACTTAAGGCACGATGCACGGATATAGTATTTAAGGCACGAGCCACGTTTTATTCAAGGTAAGTTATAGAAAAAGGGGGCTATCAATTAGTCATTCCTAAGTTGAGTAAAAAGGATATTGCATCAAGGGAGAAGGCTCGCTACCATGGGTCATCGAGGGATCTCAAGGATAGAAGTCTTGGACTTGGTTTGAAAGAGAGGGTAACACTGAAAAGAAGGATGACTGTATGAGATGTCAGTTTGAGTCGAGTCTTGCATGGTCATGGATAACTTGTCGATAAGGACGATGTTTCCTCGAGCGGCAACCCTGGGCTATGGGACCGACTCGGCCTAGAAGGAAACAGGGTATAGTTGTGCATAAGGTTTTTAGAACGGGTTAAGCGGGGGCTTGCAATGGAGCAAGCTACTTGCATTGAAAGGATCTCGATTAACAAAGCTATACGTTGCAGGATAGCTTGTGATGCTAGTGGCCAAGTTCATATAGATGTCGGCAAAATAGCGGCTATCCGCGTGTATGCCTTTGGATTGAGTCGAGTTGAATGTGTGTACATGTTGGAACACAAAGTTTGGTCCTAAGATTTGGCTTCAACATAGGCGTCGTGCTTCGGCACGAGTTGTGGCGTCGAGCCTTAAGTTGTTGGCATAGAGTTGCACAAGTTGGTTTGAGTTATCTTGAGTTTAGTCAGGAAATGCCGCAAGGCAAAGTCAATCGAGTGACACTTAGCCGCAGGTCTTGATTGGGTCAGTTGGTGATCAAGGTAGAAAGGGCCGCAAGGGAGAGGTATGATTAAATCTTCCTGAGTTGCGAGGTACGACATCAACAAGGATTTGTAGCACGATCACATGAAAATGGAGCCTCACCACGTAGTTACGTCTTTGATTTTACCCCGTAAGGCAAACGTGACTTGATAGGTTAAAGTTGTTGGTACGAGAAGAATCTAAAGGCAAGATATATGTTAACGTTGCGTTACAAGCACGGGATGGTCTAGAGACACAAAATAGGCCAAGCTGTCGGTCCTAAAATAATCATAAGGCAAGAGTAGAAAGACAATCGTAAAGGGAATATGTTGCACAAAGTAAATCAAACGTGTTGGTTTTGTATGGGTGGGCGAGGAGCTCATTCCACCAGTACAGTTGAGTACTGACACCCACATAGTTTTCATGTGCAGGCACAGGTAAAACTCATGGTACGGAGCTCGCTTGGATGCTGTAGGAGCGTAAAAAGTACTTCATAGAAGAAGTCAAAGAAATTGAAAACTTTACGTAATTCAAACTGAGTCAAACTCAGACTTTACGCGAGACCTATCCTCCACTTTTACGCATGGGTGACAGGCTGTCAGGCTGCATTTAATTCGAGTGATTTGATCTGACAAAATGATTTTCTGACAGCAGTACAAGAATTCGAGGAGATCTTTTCACCAAACCCAATGCTTGTCGTTTAGTGTGCTGATGGGCTACTTTACGCTCAGAATACAGCTTCTTTTACGCACGAAAGCTATTCGAGCTTTTTACGCTTAAGGCTTTTTGTGGGCGTAAAGTTTATTTGAGCTAATTTTACGCTCAAGGCTACTTTTCAGCCACTTTACGTGAGAAGTCTATTCTGAGTTATTTTACGCCAGTCTGCTACTTTACGCAGGAAGTATATTTTGGGTCATTTTTACGCCCGATCTTTCCTGGCTACATGAGACCGTGGTTTGCTTACGTGGCTTTCATGCCACACTTATCGAGGAACGTGTGTACGTACTCTCCCCATTTTGTTGAAGTAGTGGGACACATATCACCATGCGTAGAGACCAAAACTCTACATGGGATACGTGTCAACATGCGTAGAGGATGATTTGCATCATGGGTGACAGTTACTCGCGTAGCGACCCGATTTTGTTTCTTTTTACGCACAAAGGGTCAAGTCTATAAATAGACTTATTTTTCAACATAGATAGCATCAAGAGATCAAGAGAGAGACATGAGAGGAGATTCTAAGGAAACTCATACTTCCAGAGTGATATTCCCAGAAGCATTTCTTCAACTCTTTCTCAAGAACAGGGTGAAGCAAAGCAGGAAAGCATTCGACTGGGCCATCAGTGCCGTTGCTCGATACCTTTCTGGTGACTTAGTTCTTCCGATTGTTCGTCTTCTTCAAGCAGTTTTCTTCATCATTATCCTATGGTCCAAGGAACAAAGTGATCGCTCTCAGATTAGACTTCCATAGCAATACTTTCCAGAATAATTTATACTTTTTGTACTTTTTTGTTTTATTTCAAAAGCCATTTTTTAGGCATTTTGTTAAGTGAAACAAAATGGCGATTCTACTGGGGACGAACTTCTCCTCTGAGGAGAAGGCAATTGCTCAATATGATGATGTGTCGGTCGGATCGACAAAGAAGACTCTGGTTGTGCACTTCGACCAGACTGCCTACGAAGAAATGCTCCAAACTGGGGGTAGTACTCGCTGCTCCAATGTTCAGAAATCGTGAAAGGCGCAAAAAGTTTGGATTCCTAAGTCCAAAGCATTCTCGGATCTCCCTGCTGTCTCTGAAGGCAAAGAAATCCTTTCTACTCCTGTTGTGGAGGCTTCCATCTGTGATGAGGCAGTCTCTACTTCGGTGATACGCCCTAGGCGTAAAAATCAGTCTCCCGTCTGTGACATGGCAGACTCTCCTGTTTACGCTCTGCGTGTAAAAATCAATCTTTACGCTCTGTGCGTAAAAAGCAGTCTCCCATCTGTGACGTGGTAGACACACAAGTTTTACGCTCTGTGGGTAAAAATAAGTCTCTCGTCTGTGACGTGGTAGACACAAAAAATTTATGCTCCATGCGTAAAGGAAAATCTCCCGTCTGTGACGTGGCAGATACTCATGTTTTGTGCTCTACGTGTAAAGGTAAATCACCTGTCAGTGACAGCGTAGCTAAAGTTCATAATGATGCCTTTGCATCTAAAGTGAATTTACCTGCACGTATGTAGCATAAAAACATGAATTCTATAGTTGGTAAAACTTTATTTCTTCACCAACAACCTTCTTACACTGCTTTACGCAAGGTACCAAACCTTCAAATTACGCATAATGCTGATGGAGTTCTTTGTGCACATAAATCGCAAGATTTATGCACGCAACTCCAAGTGCATAAAAATGTACAGTTTGGTTGTGCTAATGCAGCCAGTAATCTTCTTTATACACAAGGGACTAAATATTTTTCAGTCCCAAATGTAATAAAAAAGACTACTCCCTCTACCCCTTCTGATTTACGCGAGTTACTCTTACGAAAGCGTAAAAATAGAAAATCTCCGGTGACACCCCCCAAAGAAGATCACCATTGTGAGTGTCACTAGCTTGTAATCAAATGTTGTTGTTCGGCTTCTAAACGGTCAGTTTTTGATCGGTTAAGCTTCAATGCGCCTCAGCAACAAACTGATGATCAAGAACATGAGTTGTTATATGCATCAGTCAATATGACATCTCATACCAATAGAGGACGATGTCCAAGACGCAACTCGTCCCAGACTCCTGGTCAACAACAGTTCAACCGACTTTTTGATATCTTTGAAGTGGTATATCAGCATACCCGGTCAAGAAGTCAAAGACAGTTACAATCTTCATATTCAGAAGCTGGGGGTACCCAGTCTTTTGAGTCAGAAACTGATAGTATCGATTCATACCTCTATACCAATCCTTCTGTATGTTCAAGGGAGGTTGAATCCTATGCTATTGGAGATGAACCGGAGACGTCATCTGCTAATACAAAACAACGTCTCTCTGTCGTTATGCAATCACTGAAGGACATGCTTACCATGATGCAAAGTATGCATCAAATAATAATGACTCAGCAAACTGCTCAACCAGCAGTAGTAACACCGGTTCAGGTAGCAGCACAAACTCAAGATAGTCAAGGGATTGATACACCTTTGAATAATCTTACTCAAGAGCCTGCTATTAATCAAAATTCTGCAGTTCCAGATCCTCTCATTCCAGAAGATGTACCACCTCCGGTGGGGTCACGGTACATCCAACAACTATTCTATCGAATGTGCTTCCTCAAACCAGTGAAGCTATTCAAGCAGTACGTGAGCTCAAAGCATAGTTTGAAGTTCTAAAGCATAAGGATCAGCTCCAGAGGTTAGGGATTAAGCAACTTTATCCTCCTCATTGGAATGATGTGCCTTTTCCTCTAAAATTCAAGCTACAGTCGAAGGTGTTATTTGATGGAAAGGCATCTCCTAGTCAATATATCAATTAATTTGATATTATGACTGTACATTTGCACAAGAATGATGCTCTTCTTACCCGAGTTTTCATCGGGTGTTTGACGGGTTCTGCATACGATTGGTATCGCAGTTTGCCCGACAATTGTATATCGTCTTTTGACGAGTTTAAAGCAATGTTTCTCTCCCGCTTCTATGAAGGAGACATGGACATGAATATGTCTTCCTTAATAGAAATCAAACAAAAGGTTCAGGAAGATACTCGAACGTTCATCGAACGTTTTCGACAGACAAATTTGAAGATACCTCCTGGTATGCCAGATTCAGCATTGATTGATACGGGCAAAATGAATCTGCGACCATCCATTGCTGTCTTTACGGGGTCCCAATTCACAGATTGGGCCTCGTTCATTATAGCAGCAGTTTCAGCCGAGACCAATGGTAGGTTGGCTTGTGAACACGGGATGATCTTTGCCTCTGAGGACAAAGGAAAGAAAGGCTCTTCTGGTAACAATTTCGGCAATCGTAATTGAAAAGGGAAGAAAACACTAGTGGTTAATCTTTCAAAACCTAAAACGATGTCGAATAATCAGGAGTCTTCCAAGCTAATAGAAGAATACTCTTTCGATGACAGTGATATCCCAGAGATATTCCAATGTCTGGTAAAGAGTGGCAAACTCCAGATTCCAGAGCCGAAAAGACCTAATGAGGTGAATCTGACCGACAATCCCAAGTATTGTATCTATCACAGATACATAAATCATCCTACCAAGGCTTGCTATGTCTTGAAGAAGAAAATCTAGGAGCTGATAAATGCCAATGCCATTGCTTTAACCAACGATGAGCATACGTTCACAACCAATATGATTTCTCTTCAATTTGGAGGTTTTCCTCCACATCAAGTCCCAGATAGAATTATCCCAATTCCAAAGGCGACGATGAAGATTATGAATATTCCACCTGCCAGAGAGAAAAAAGAAAGACTTTTGCCTCTTACACTGAAAAATGGTGAAATCATGTGGGTACATCCTGACTTAGTACCTGAAATAGAAGATGAAGGTAAAACTTCAAAATCCAAGAAAGGTAGGAAAGTCAAAACCTGCAACATGATTTCTCATATTGTTATTCCAGATCATGATGATTTGGATCATCTTTGGGACGGCATTCCTTTGGAGGATAGGTTGAGGGATTTAAATATATGTCCTCCAAGTTTGGCTCCTCCTTCCAAACCCAAACTTACTCATCAGCAATGGCTAGCAATGGGTAGTGTCCCCTTATACAGGGCACAACAAGTCTTTGCTGCTTATGAGAAAATACCTGTAGGGATTTATCCTCCTATTCCGAATACTCCTCATCTGCCTGTGGCTACACAGGTCTCTATTTCTCCTTCTTTTGCTGAATCCTCTAGTCCGCTATCTACTCATTTGTACAGTCAACAATCAGTCCATCTCATAGAAAAGATAGGCTATGACTTTCAAAAGGCAGAAGGTTTGAACTATGATAAAGGAATGCAACTTTCTTTACAACTTCAAAGTCAAAAATTTACTGTTGGATTGGGTTTTGAGGTTCCTCATAAAAATCTTCGTAAAAAAAGACTAAGGGAAAGAAGACTAAATCCTGCAATATGGTACTTCATTCTCCTGAGTCCGAAGAAGAAACCTTTGCTGGTACGAGATCTGGGAAATAGTACCACAAAGATTATGAGGGATCTCCCAAAGAAGCAGAGGACGTTCTTGAAATACTTCCAGCTCAACCATCTCCTGTCCCTGCTAAACCATATGTGGTTGAGAAAGGGAAACAGAAAGCAGTACGCTTTGACGTCCTATTGAAATCTGCTTCAAATCAAGGGATGGTGATGGAACCCTACAAGTTCGATATTCTAGCCCAGTGAGCTAATACTTCGGCTAGACTCTCTATCTTTGAGTTGCTTCGTCTTTCGAAAGAAAGCCGGGAAACTTTGAGCAAAGCTTTATTACAAGCTGATTCATGCTTAGCTCAACTCAAGACTCCTGACAATATACCAGTCGTGTCCACAATGTCATAGTGTGATGGAAGCAATTCCCAATATTACCTTCACACAAGAATATATGCTGTTGAAGTATAATAAGCACGACAGGCCCCTGTGTTACACAGGGTATATTGAATCCACTAAAATGACAGGATTTACATTGATCCTGGGTCTTCTATTAGCATAATTCTTTAGAGTATGCTATGACCCTTGAGGATTCCTACTAGTGATTTGACTTACACTAGTACAACAATAGTTGGTTTTAACTCTGGAAAGAGTAAACCACTGGGGAAGATTCCTCTGAAGATTCAAATTGGTGATCTTCGAACTATGGCAATATTTTGTGTTATCAACTCAGATGTATCTTACAACATCCTTCTTGGAAGATAGTGGATACATGAGCATAACATCGTGCCTTCAACTCTCCACCAATGCTTCAAGTACGTGGATTTTCAAGGGATTGTGAAGACTGAATTCACAGATATCAATCATTTTAAGGGTGTTGAAGCCTATTTCTCGGATTCAATCCTCTATAAATAGGAGCATATAAAGGAGATATCAGATATGGCCTAAGATCGATCACCTGCTGAAGATCAATCTGTCAATGAAGATCCTCCAGAAAAGCAACCTTCGAAGATTAAAAGTCAAAGGTCGAATCCAACCCCAACCTATCAATGACCAACCTCTGATGATCAAGGTCAAAGGAAGAACTCGAGCTTCGTCATAGGAATCAGTGAGTATTCCTGCCAAGAGCCAAGTTCAACCTCTTATGATCAAAGTCAAGGGACGTACTTCTCGTACAAATGATCCATAACCACCATTGGTAATCAACCTTGGCAAGTCTACGCAGAAGACGGATGACGGTCCGTTAATGATCAATCCGAAGCGTAGTACTCAGTTTGTAAATGATGTAAATATTGATTATTCTGTACTTTCTAATATCAATGAAGATTTCCTTTTGGAGTATATGGCTGTCAAATTTATTGAGAGAATGACTTTATCTTCTGATGATCAAAGTCATCAATCTAAGAAAGACATAAATACAGAGGAAACCTTATACAATGACCATAAAAAAAATTCTTTTCCTCCTCATGTCGATGTTGGACCTTATGCTCAAAGGTTCCTAACATATTCTCCCTATCTTCCTCCTGTAGCTGTTTCATCACAAGCTTGTGTAACTTATATACGTCACGAAGAATCTTATTTCGTGATTCCGTCTGATAAGAAAAACAAGTGCCAAATTGTGTTTGGTCTGGCTAGAAATATCCCTGTTATTCACACAGATGATCTTAGAGATAAAGATAAAGGAAGAATTCGAATTGACAAATATAGTCAATAATCTCTCAAGATTATCCAGAATATGGGATATGATTTGAAGACTGTGCAAGGTCTCAATGAAGGCAAAGGTAGATGGTTACCATTATATGGTGATCCATTTTACCAGAAAACTTAGCATGGGTTAGAATACGATCCATCCCACATGTTTAATAAAGATATACAAGAAGAATTTTCTTCCAGTTCTTCACAATCCTCAGATTTTGAAGAAATCCAATTCATCGAATCGGATACACCCCACATGTGCAAGAAAGATATGGAAAAAGAATATTTTTCCAGTTTTTTACAATCCTCATATTCTGGAGGAGACTATTATGATGAATTTGAGTGTGTATTCTCAGTTAACATGGTTCAAACTGATGGGGAATCTGAGCCATTTGAAAATGACCCTTGGGTACAGCAAATGGACACTCAATGAGAGCTTTATTTTGAATAGCGACAGCCACCTACAGAGGATGAGATTGACCAGATTGATGTTGGAGAAGGAACTACGTCCAAGCCAATATTCATTAGTAAAAACCTCTCCGAAGATGAAAAGGAAGAGTTGATACAACTGATTAAAGAATATATTGATGTCTTTGCATAGAGTTATGAGGATATGCTGGGTCTAGATCCTAAAATTGCTACTCATAAACTCAATATTTTTTCTAATGCCAAGCCTGTAAAACAACAGTAGCGGCCTTTTCGACCAGATATAATGGATGCAATTAAAGCAGAAGTTAAAAAGCTGATTACATGTGGTTTTGTTCGTGAAGAACAACACCCAGACTGGGTTACCAACATTGTTCCTGTTATGAAGAAGAATGGAAAATTTCTAGTTTGCATAGATTTTCGAGATCTTAATGCAGCTTATACAAAAACAAATTTCTACTTCCGATTACCGATGTCATGATAGACAATACATGTGGTTTTGAACGCATGTCTTTTTTAGACGGATTTTCAGGATACAATCAAATTACGATGCATCGAGGAGACGAAAAGCATACCGCTTTCCGTATACTCCTTGGAGTTTACTGCTATACGGTTATGCCGTTTGGTCTGAAAAATGCTGGTGCTACAAATCAACGGGCCATGAGAAACATCTTTCAAAAACATCTACGAAAAATAGTTGAATGTTACGTAGATGATATTGCTGTCAAAAGTTGATCAAAAGATGATCATATTCAAGACCTAAAGATAGTATTTGAGTTAATGCGCCAGCATCAACTGAAGATGAATCCTACTAAGTCTTTCTTAGGGGTTTCCAGTGGCAAATTTTTGGGATTTGTCATCACTTTCCAAGGTATTCATGTTGATCATGATAAAATTAAAGCAATTCTTGAAATGTGTCCTTCACACAACCTAAAAGAACTACGCGGCATCCATGATCGTATTGCTTTTATCAGGACATTTATATCCAATCTTTCTGGAAGGTGTCAACCTTTCTCCCGTCTATTAAAGAAAGGTGTATCATTTGTCTGGGATGAAGCATGTCAGAAAGCCTTCAATGACATCAAGCAATACCTTACAAATCTACATGCTCTGGTACCTCCAGTTATAGGAAGACCATTTTTGCTATATGTTAGAGCCTTAGATCATTCACTTGGTGCTCTTATTGCACAGAAAAGTGACAAAGGTCATGAACAAGCAATTTATTATCTTAGTCGAATGATGGTCGGAGCTGAACACAGGTATACTCCTATGGAAAAAGAATGTCTGGCCTTGGTTTTTGCTGTTCAAAGACAAGACATTATGTGTCAGGACAGACTATTCATGTCATCTCCAGAATAAATCCTATTCGAGTATTGATGAGAAAACCGAGTATTCTTAACTCCAGGTTAGCCACTTGGGCGATGTTGCTTACTCCTTATGACATGGTCTATGTACCTCAAAAATCAGTAAAGGGTCAAGCATTAGCTAATTTTTTAGCAGCTCACCCTATACCTGAAACATCTAAGCTTTATGAGGACATTTCAGATGAAGTCATGGATTGTAACATGACTTTAAGGGACGATATTTGGCCACTATATTTTGATGGAGCATCACGGGTTGGACCTAAAGGCAATATTGTCTCAGGAGTAGGCATCGTCTTGGTCTCTCCTGACAAAATGGTCATATACCGTGCTTATTCTCTTAATAAGCCATTCTCCAACAATGTGGCAGAATACAATGCTCTGCTAATTGGTCTCCAAATAGCAAAAAAATTGGACATTGAGGGCCCGTTTGGTTTGCAGGATTGGACAACGTAATGTAATTGACATTACGTTGTCAATCTAACTCGGATGTTTGGTTGGACAAAAAAAATTAGATGTAATGTAATCGCGATTACAAGTTTGATTACATTACATCAGTTTCTTCTAAACTCAATTACATCATAAAACCTATGTAATCGCAATTACATTACAACTTAAGCGGAATGTTGGTATGCTATAATTTGGTCTTTTTTTTTGTTTTTGGTCTTTTTTGTTGTTTTTGTTTGTTTTTTGTCGTTTTTGGTCATTTTTGTTCATTTTTGGTCGTTTTTGTTCGTTTTTGTCATTTTTGTTCGTTTTTGGTCATTTTATGTTGTTTTTGTTTATTTTTTGTCGTTTTTTGTCGTTTTTGTTCGATTTTTGTCATTTTTGTCGTTTTTGTTCGTTTTTTGTCATTTTTTGTCGTTTTTGTTCGTTTTTTTTGTTATTTTTGTTCTTTTTTTGTTGTTTTTGTTTGCTTTTTGTTCGTTTTTGTCCTTTTTTGTTGTTTTTGTCCGTTTTTTTCGTCTTTGTTCGTTTTTTGTCATTTTTGTTCGTTTTTGTTTGTTTTTGTTTATTTTTTGTCATTTTGTCCTCTCTTTTGTTGTTTTTGTCCGTTTTTTGTCGTTTTTGTTCGTTTTTTGTCATTTTGTTCGTTTTTTCGTTGTTTTTGTTTGTTTTTTGTCCTTTTTGTTGTTTTTGGTCTTTTTTGTTTGTTTTTTGTCATTTTTTGTCGTTTTTGTTCGTTTTTTGTAATTTTAGTTCGTTTTTGTCATTTTTGTTCGATTTTTGTCCTTTTTTGTTCGTTTTTTGTCGTTTTTGTTCTTTTTTTGTCATTTTTGTTTGTTTTTGTTTGTTTTTTTTGTCGTTTTTGTCCTTTTTTTTGTTGTTTTTGTCCTTTTTGTCGTTTTTGTTCGTTTTTTGGTCATTTTTGTTAGTTTTTGTTTGTTTTTTTTGTCGTTTTTTGTCCTTTTTTTTGTTGTTTTTGTCTGTTTTTTGTCGTTTTTGTTCGTTTTTTTTGTCATTTTGTTCGTTTTTTGTTGTTTTTGTTTGTTTTTTTTGTCGTTTTTTATCTTTTTTTTTGTTGTTTTTTGTCTTTTTTGTTCGTTTTTTGTCGTTTTTGTTCGTTTTTTGTTATTTTTTTTTTATTTTTTGTCATTTTTGTTCGGTTTTCTATCGTTTTTGTCCTTTTTTGTTCTTTTTTTGTCGTTTTTGTTCTTTTTTTTGTCATTTTTGGTTGTTTTTGTTTGTTTTTTTTGTCGTTTTTTGTTCTTTTCTGTTGTTTTTATCCGTTTTTTGTCGTTTTTGTTCGTTTTTGGTCATTTTTGTTCGTTTTTTGTTATTTTTGTTCGTTTTTTTTTGTCGTTTTTGTCTTTTTTTTTTGTTCTTTTTGCCCTTTTTTATCGTTTTTTTTATTTTTATTTTTGCCTTTTTTTATCATTTTTGTTCAATTTTTTTACGTTTTTTATCGTTTTTTGTCAATTTTGCACATTTTTTGTCATTTCTGCATGTTATTTATCGATTTTTGTTGACCTTATATGTTTTTGTTCGCTTTTTAATCTTTTTGTCGTTTTTTGCTCGTTTTAATTCCCTCTTGTTTTTGGTCTTTTTTCGTATTTTTGTTTTTTGTCATTTCTGTTCCTTTGTATCGTTTTATATTTTTTTTTTGCTCTTTTTTTATCTTTTTTGTCATTTTTTTTGTCGTTTTTGTTCATTTTTTGCCCTTTTATTGTTTTTGGTCTTTTTCGTCTTTTTTTCCTTTCATTTATTGTTGTTTTTTGTCAATTTTTTTTTTTGTTTTTAGTCAATTTTTTTTTATCATTATTGGTCACTTTTTATGGTTTTCACATTTTTGATCTTTTTTTTGTCGTTTTTCTTTTTTATCGCTTTTTCATTTTTGGTTTTTTTTCCTTTTGTTTTGTTCGTTTGTCATTTTTTATATTTTTTATTTTTTGTCTTTTTTTTTTCGTTTTTGGTCTTTTTAGCAGAAAACAAACCATTTTTCCCTTATTTATTTATTATTTATTTTTAGTTTTTTTTTCTTTTTAAATTTTTTTAAAAAATTTAGTGATCCAATTTTTAAATTTTATGTTGTATTTAAAAAAATATTAAATTAGAAACTTAATTACATTACATGGTAAACCAAACATATGAATGCAATTGGCATTACATTACATGGTTTGATTACATGTTTCAACCAAACATAGTAATGTAATTGTAATTCCATTACATTACAAACCCAATTACATTACAAATCCAATTCCATTACGATTACGATTACATTACAATGAACCAAACGCAACCTGAGTTCCTGGAAGCTTATGGAGACTCTCAATTGATTGTTAATCAAGTCAGAGGGACATATGAAGTCAGAAATCTTGACCTCATTCCTTATCATCAAGTGGTAATCGAATTGGTCCTTTTATTCAAAGGATTCTTCATCGAATTCGTACCACGTTCTCAAAATTTGGAAGCTGATGCTGTTGCTAGTTTAGCTGCAGACTTAGCTGTTCCAATTAGAAGACAAAATACAATTACTTTATTGGATAGAGACTTATTCTGTGTCAAGAATAACTTGCATATTGAATATAGTTATACTACAGAATTAAGTTCTCAACAAAGGGATTGGAGAAGTCCGTTCATTGATTATGCGGTTCATAGAATTTTACCTAAAGTTCCAAAATAAGTTGCATCAATCAAGAGACGATCATTTCGATTCTACTATGATTCTTCTTTACATATGTTATATCGTCGTTCTTCTGACAGACTTTTGCTGCGTTGTCTCTCTTAGAGTGAAGCTAAGCAAACACTCCGTGAAGCTCATGATGGTGTATGCGGTGCTCATTAACCAGGTCCAAAATTACAGGACCGTATTCGAAGAATGGGGTATTATTGGCCATCCATGATAGCAGATGCTGTGGATTATGCTAGACGGTGTAAAGCATGTCAAATTTATGCCAATTTTATTCATCAACCATCGGAGTTCTTATATCCTACGACAGCTTCTTGGCCTTTTGAAGCTTGCGCATGGATATTATTGGTCCGATTAACCCTCCTTCTGTCAAGGGACATCGGTTCATCCTAGCCATAAAGGATTATTTCACTAAATGGGTGGAAGCAATTCCACTTGTTAAAGTGAAAACAACTAATGTGATTAGCTTCATTAAACACCATATTATTTATCGTTTTGGGATTTCCCGAAGGATAATCTATGACAATGGACTATAATTTGCCAGTCAAGCGTTTTATCGATTCTGTGATAGGAATCGGATCCAAAATCTGGCTTCTACGGCTTATAATCTAGCTGCTAATGGTTTGGCCGAAGTTCCCACCGAGATATAAACCATTCAATATTAATCCCTACGATAGGAAGACATCGGCAAGCAGGTACATCACCTACTTCAAAGTCACCACGGACCATCTTCCCCATGACGACGCCATTCTTATGCGATTATTCATTGGGGCACTGGAAGGAGTCGCCTTCGACTGGTATCGCAACCTGCTAGACAACTTCATCCGCTCATTCGCTGGATTCAAGCGCATGTTCCTGGAGAGATTCTACGAGGTAGGACAAGACGTCACAATGTCTACCCTCATGGACGTTGTTCAAGGAAAGAAGGAGCTCACAAGGAATTATATTGAGCGGTTCCGCCAAACCACAATGAAGCTGCCTTCTGGCAACCCTGATTCCTCCCTAATCAAAATTTTCCAAAAGAGGTTGCTTCCCACAATCAGCCTCTGGATGGGCGAAATTCAGTTCAGGGATTGGAAAACGCTCAACATCAGCGCCACCAGCGCCGAAAAATGACTAAAGAAGGCTCGCCAACTGGGATTGCACATCTCGGAAGGAGAAAACAAGGGCAAGCATCCTAATTCTAGCAGCGACAATGGGGGTAGCCCCGCCAACAATCGCGATAACAGGGGCAAGCAGGCTATGGTGGCCGATGCAGCCCAAAAGCTTGAGCCAAGACCGGCAGACAAACAGTGGCCGTAAATGACCTACTCCTTCGAAGACAGCCACGTCAAGCCCATCCTAGACATGCTCATACAAGGAGACAGAATTCAGCTCCCTCCACCAAGGCGGGAACCACGGCTGACAGATATGGAGAACCCAAAGTACTGCCATTTCTACCGCTACGTCCACCATGCTACACATGACTGCTACCAACTGAAACGATACATCCAAAATCTCATCGATTCGAACGCTCTGGCCATCAATTTTGAAGAGGTAACCGTGGCAGCCAACATGGTGTTCGTACAATTCGGCAGTTTCCTTCCAACGAAAACTCAAGACGGCGTGGTACCCATCCCTCTGGCGATGATGGAGATTGCTAATCTTCCACCCCCTCGAGATCAAGCTACTGGTCTAGTGCCCCTCACCACATCATGGGAGGAGATCATGTGGGTCCATCCGGACCTCGTACCTGAAGTGACTCAGTCCATACCATCCTCTGTTTGCAAGAAGAAGACTGGAAAAGTTAAATCCTGCCACACAATTTCGGCAGATATTACAGCTGTCGTTACTCGATCCGGAGCACAGTCCCAACCTGTGACTAACAACTCAACTGAAGATCCTCAGCCAGTTACTGCTGACACTCTGGGACCGTCTCAGCCTTCGATGACCGACAAGCCTAGGCCGAAGGAAACCCGCTTCGACAAAGCTCTCAGAAAAGATGTACCTCAGGGGCTAGAGAGGCCCTACAACTTCGACATCTTGGCACAATTGGCCAATACAACGGCCAAATTATCGTTATACGAGCTCCTGAGACTTTCAAAGGATGTTCGCGCGGCTTTGAGCGAGGTACTACAGAATGCTGACGCTTATCTAGCTCAGCCAACCTCACAGGAGAGGGCCCGCCTGCAGATCTCCAAGATAGTGCCTGCACAGGAGCAATGCCCAACATCGTCTTCACTCCGCAGGACATGCTCATCGAGACTAATCTGCACGATCGCCCACTATACTATACTGGATACACCGGCGATATAAAGGTGGATCGGATGCACATTGATCCTGGCTCTTCCATAAGCATTATCCCTAAGGGTCTGCTACATCATCTCCGTACCCCAATGCATCGTCTGACGCCTACAAGCACCGCCATCAGCGATTTCAATTTGGACAGGAGCTACCCTATTGGAAAGATTCGTCTGAAGTGTCAAATTGGCGACCTCCAATCTGAAGTCACCTGCTACGTCATAGATACAGACACTTCTTACAACATCCTCTTGGGGCGCCCGTGGATACACGATTATATGATCATGCCTTCCACGCTGCACTAGTGCTTCAAATATGTCGACAAACACGGCTTCGTGAGGACAAAATTTGCTGATATCGATCCCTTCAAAGGGGTCGAATCTTACTACTCAGACACCTGCCTGTACGAAAATTCGAAGAAGCATCTTGGTGAAGGAGATGTACAAGCTAATACCGAGACAGCCACAGGATCAGAAGAGCCTCTGACGATCCACCTCCAAGCTCGTAAACCGGGCAGGTCCGCACCCCTTACCGCCACTCTGCGTAAGGACGCAATCAGCCTCTCGGCACAAGAAGAGCAGATAATAATCCGGCTGCCAAGGTCTGGCCAAGTGCCAAGATCCACAACAGGGCCACTAACAATCAGACTGCCAAGAGTTGGTCAGCCCCAAACGGAGAAGCTCAATCCCTCCGACAAGCCACTGACGATACGCCTTCCCAAGAAGGGTCGTCACCCCGATGCAAGGTCTGACACTTCCAGCGAACCAGCCACTCCCCGTCCCCCAGCGAGTACCAAACTGGGGGTCGCTAGTCTGCCAATAACTCTACGCTCGGCACCATCAGCTGAACCGCTGACGATCAAGCTCCCCAGGTCGTCTTCTCAGTCTTCATTCACACAGGGGGTAGTCGAAGAGGAACCGGAGCTGGCCAAGTATGTGGTTGCCCACACTGATGTTCCCTCTGTAGATGATGTAATCCTTCTAGAAAAGATACCTTCCTTTATCAATAAAGGGTTATCTTTGAACTACCTCGAGCTTAATAAGCTTTGTACAATGTACGCTATGGAACAAGGTATAGGCACTCACCTACAGACACAAGTGACAAATGTCTACACCACAATCCAGCTTACTCCAGCAGAAGACGCTTACCGAATAGTCGAGGGAGGGGACCATCCAATCATCTTCGGCCGGAAGGACGATCCGCATCCCTTTACCATAGAAGAAGTCGACCTTGGATCGGATACCAGGAGACTACCTCTGTATCTTTATAGCCCCCAATCTAAATACCTCATGCAGAAACAGGGGTATGATCTAGAAACGACACTGGGTTTGAACTATGGTACTGGACGATGATTACCTTTGAAGCCTCCGGTCCCGGCTGGCAAACCACGGGACTACTATAACAAGACTCGATGTGGATTAGGGTATGTGACACCCACGACGACCCCTGAAAGTTCAGATGAAGAATGCGACTGGCATTCACATTCGACCGGGTCACCAACTTCCGACTCAGATACCAGCATCGGAGACGTATTCAGACAAGTCCTGTCAGTCAACATAGCATTCGCCGACGCTTATTAAGAAGATGAAGACATTCCAGAAATTCTCGAACTAGAGCCGTGGGCCCAACATCTAGATGAACAATGAGAAAAGCATTTCGAGCAAAAAGAACCTCCCACTGAGGACGAGGTCATACAAGTTAATCTTGGTGATGAAGCCTCCCCGAAACCAATCTTCATCAGCTAGAGTCTGACAGATGAAGAGCGAGAGTCACTGCTCCAACTCGTCAAGGAGTATATCAATGTGTTCGCCTGGAGCTATGAAGATATGCCAGGATTGGACCCCGAGATCGCACTCCACAAACTCAATACTCGTCCGGATGCAAAACCTGTCAAGCAACAGCAACGACGGTTTTGCCCCGATGTCATAAATGCTATTGAAGCTGAGGTCAACAAACTGATAGCCAGCGGCTTCATTCGCGAAGAGAAGCATCCAGACTGGGTAGCCAACATCGTACCATTCTCAAGAAGAACGGGAAGATCCGAATATGCATTGACTTCCGTAATCTGAATGAGGCCTGCCCTAAAGATGAATTCCCTCTCCCTATCACATATATCATGATCGACAACACCTGCGGCTTCGAACGTATGTCCTTCATGGATGGATTCTTAGGATACAACCAGATCAAGATGTTCCCTGACGACGAGAAACACACATCATTCCGAACACCAATTGGTACATATTGCTACACCGTTATGCCTTTCGGTTTAAGGAATGCTGGCGCCACTTACTAGAGAGCTATGAGCGTCATCTTTAGAGACCACTTGTACAACAAAGTGGAGTGCTACGTCGACGACATCGCCATCAAAAGCCGTTCGAAGGAAGATCATCTGCAAGATATCAGGACAGTGTTCGACCTAATACGAGCACACAACTTAAAGATGAACCCTACGAAATCATTCTTGGGTGTCTCCAGCGGGAAATTCCTGGGTTTCGTCATCACTTCTCAGGGCATTCACATCGACCCCGAGAAAACAAAGGCAATCATGGAGATGGGTCCCCCGAGAAATCTTCGCGAACTCCGAGGCCTCCAGGGCAGGCTGGCTTACATCAGGAGATTCATCTCTAATATCTTCGGACGATGTCAACCATTCACCCATCTCATAAAGAAGGGAATCTCTTTCGTATGGGATGAGGAATGCCAGTGCGCTTTCGACAGCATCAAAGAATATTTGTCAAAGCCACCAGTCCTGGTAGCTCCCGTTGCTGGAAAGCCATTCCTGCTCTATGTACGAGCTATAGAATATTCTCTTGGTGCCCTACTGGCACAGAACAATGACGCGGGCCACGAACAAGCTATATACTACCTCAATCGAAAGATGATTGGGCTAGAATACCGATACACAGCCGTAGAGAAGGAATGCCTTGCTCTCGTGTTCGCCATCCAGAAGATGCGACACTACGCCACGGGACAAACCATCCACCTGATATCACGGATCAACCCCCTCAGGGTCCTCATGACCAAACCTGGGGCACTCAGCTCTCGCCTTGTTACCTGGGCGATATTACTATCACCATACCACATGATCTTCGTCCCGCAAAAGGCTGTTAAAGGCCAGTCTCTCGCAGACTTTCTAGCAGCCCATCCAGGTTCAGAGACGACTAGGGTATATGAAAAAATACCGGACGAAGTCACCAGTTCAAATACAGTCTTCCATGATGCCATCTGGTGAATGTTCTTCGACGGCGCCTCAAGAACTTGACCCAAAGGCAATATCGTAGCTGGAGTTGGAGTGGTGCTGATTGCACCCTCTGGTTTGGTGATCAATCGGGCCTACTTACTCACAGAGCCCTGTTCAAATAATGTGGCCGAGTACAATGCCTTGGTCATTGGCCTCCGGCTTGCGAAGGAGCTGGGGGTAGAGTATCTTGAAGCATACGGCGACTCACAGTTAATCGTCAATCAGATTCGGGGGTCATACGAGGTCCGCCACGAAGATATGATCCCGTATCATCGAATAGCAATCGACATCATCTCGTCTCTGGGAGGATTCTTCATAGAACATGTTCCCAGACTCCAGAACATTGAGGCTGATGTACTAGCCGGTTTGGCCACTTCCCTAGTTGTACCAAATTACGCTCGTCATCAGGTCGACATAATAGGTCGTGAACTGGTCTATCCTAAGGATAACATTCGATGCATTGAAAGCTACTCCGCTCTTTCAGTCGACGAAGCACCTGATTGGAGACAGCCTTTCATCGACTTCCTAGTATACGACATCCTGCCAGAGAATCCGAAGGAAGCTACTTCCATCAGAAGATGGTCTCTCAGATTTTTCTATGATACAAAGACGAAAATGATGTATCGCCGATCCTATGATGGGTTATTGCTCTGGTGTCTATCAAATACAGAAGCCAAGGAAGCTGTACGCGAAGCCCATGATGGTGTCTGCGGAGCCCATCATTCTGGCCCGAAACTGCAAGACCGTCTTCGCCGAATGGGCTATTACTGGCCCACGATGGTTGCAGATGCGATAGATTATACACGAAAGTGCAAAGCCTGTCAAATCCATGCCGACTTTATCCATCAGCCATCTGAATTCGTACATCCGACTGTGGCCTCCTGGCCATTCGAAGCATGGGGTATGGACATCGTCGGCCCAATCACCCCGCCTTCGTCCAGAGGACACCGATTCATACTCGCAATCACCGATTACTTCTCCAAATGGACGGAAGCCATCCCATTGGCAGAGGTGAAAACTTCAAACGTGATAAGCTTCCTTAAGCATCATGTCATCTACCGCTTTGGACTGCCCCGAAAGATCATTCACGACAATGGGCCACAGTTCGTAAGCCACACATTTTATCGGTTCTGTGAAAAGCACCGAATTTAGAACATTGCTTCGACACCCTACAATCCAGCAGCCAACGGGTTAGCAGAGGCATTCAAAAAAACCATAATTAAGTTACTCAAGAAATTCGTGTCCTCTAACAAGCGTGACTGGAACGAGAAGCTCGGCGAATGCTTATGGGCGTATCGCACCACAGTTGGAACAGCCACCGGGAATACACCATTTTCCCTGGTGTACGAGAGTGAGGCAGTTCTCCCATTAGACACTCAAATCCCCTCACTCCGCGTCACCCTCACACATCAGCTGACGACAGAGGAAAAACACCATCGCCGACTACAGGAATTGGAGGCCCTGGACGAGAAACGCATGTTAGCTCAGCAGCGAATCGAGCTACATCAGGCCAGAATCTCCGGAGCCTTCAACAAGAAGGTCAAGGTCAGAACATTCCAAGTAGGCGATCTCGTTCTGGCGGTTCGTAGGCCGATGGTTATGACGCATAAAACTGCCGGTAAATTCCAACCAAAATGGGAAGGCCCGTTCATCATCGAAGCTGTATTCTCCAACGACGCCTACTACCTCGCGAAACAAAATGGAGACCTGCTCATGTTGCCCATCAACGACAAGTTCCTGAAGAAGTATTATGTCTGAAACAAAATCCTCGAGACATCTCAGAGTGTCGAGTTATGTACCTCCCCGTACCACTGAACTTACATTCTGGTTCCATGCATAGAGTCATGTACCCGCTGGTACCTCTGAACTTATTCCCATATTCTACAATCATTCGAGTCACGTGCCTGCTGGTACCTCTGAACTCATTCTCATATTTTCCAGACCAACGAGTCACGTACCCGCTCGTACCACTGAACTCACTTTCACTACTCTCTAGATTCCCGAGTCATGTACATTCTCGTGCCGCTGAACTCACATCTACAACATCCAAGATTATCGAGTCATGTGCCCGCTGGTGCCACTGAACTCACACTTTCACAATATCGAGTCATGTACCCGCTGGTGCCCCTGAACTCACATCCCGGTCACCCTTTCAGATAGTAAGTCATGTATGATCATACCTCTGAACTTTCGTCCTATAAGAGATCCTCCCTCATGATCCACTACCCGCACCCCAGTACACAAAAAAGGGTAACGAGTCCACAAACTTCCAAAATGACCATGTCGATGCTACCTCTGAGTCATTTCACTTCTGCCAAAAACAAATCACCCCTACATAAAACTTCCATGTCCTCATTACCTCTGAGTCGTTTTATGTACCCCCTCTTCATTGAGCCCACTCCTGCCATGTCCTCATTACCTCTGCGTGGGAAGGCTCCGTAGAAGAAACCTTCATACTTGCCATGTCCTCATTACCTCTAAGTAAGTACGTCGGTTCCCTTTCAACCTATTATCTGTACCCGCAACCGGAGTACGATAAGGATAATAGGTCCACAAATGTCCTCTATTGACCACAAATGTCCTCTGTTGACCACAAATGTCCTCTGTTGACCACCAATGTCCTCTGTTGACCCCAAATGTCCTCTGTTGACCACAAATGTCCTCTGATGACCACAAATGTCCTCAATCGACCACAGATGCTGTACTGGGTCTCCAGTACACGCCCATCCCTTTCCTATCTTGCCTGGGAGCCCAGTTGATCCCTGGCATTCTCTCGAATACCAAGAACTTCTATAGCTGTCTTATCGTGAAGTTGTCTTAGGTATTCCTCTCCAAAACTTGTTACTCGTACCTAAAACCAAGGTACGCCCAGGGTAATAGGTCCACAAATAATCCTCCAGCAGGTCCAATTCCACGAACACCACAAGTACAAGAAAGAGAAGATGAGTTGAAACATGCTCATTTATTCAAAATTCAAAGTGCTACATCATTTGGGATCACATCCCTTACAAAATAAAGGCAAAAAGAAAAAAAAGACTGCAAAAGAAAAACAGAAGACTGATTACTGCTCCAGGGCACAAAACGCCATGAGACGGTCCGTCAACAAGGCAACCGATCGCTCAAGCCTCTGTTTAGCTCGACGCTCTGCTTCATGGCTCTGCACCGTCGCATCCTCCAGATGAGCATGAGCTTGCCAGTTGTCCTCGAATTTCTTGAAAGCCCGCTCCAGGTTAATAGAAGATCGGGAAACCCTCTCGACCTCCTGAGCGATTGATTCCTGTTCCGCACGAGCATCCCCCAGCTCTGACTCTAAGAAGGCCAACTTCCTCTAAAGTGCGAGAATCCGCTCCTTTGTGTCAGCTATTCCACGAGAGGCAGACTCCTCCCGAGCCCTACAAGCTTGACTTCGACGACCCAGCCTGTCATACGAAGCAGAAAACTTGTTAAGGTCCCCCTTCACAACTGGCTCGGCAGTATCTCGAGCAAGCTTGATCCTATCCCGAGCAGCAATAAGGAAGCCCCGCTACCGTTCAATCACGGCAGGCAAGCCAGCCTGCCGTATCGCCAGCAATTGGGTCACGAGCTGATCAGCCTCTGCCAACTTGGGCTCTAGGAGCGCAGCTAACCCTACCCCGCCAGGAAGAGCCTTCAAAGTGTCAATCTGACCCCGAGCGCCCCGCAGAGACAGAGAAAACGGGATCCCCCATTTTACGGCAGCATTTACGCCCCTTTTTAAGTGGCGATAGAAGCTGTCAACCACATCCTGCGTCACCTCATCCAGAGCCTCCGAAGAAGCCGGCGTCAACGGGGGTGTAGCTAGCAACACTGAAGAAGACGTAACAGAATCTGCCGCTCCTGCCACAAGAGAAACAAACTCCATACGGAAGGACGCATGAACAGCGGCCAACTCCTCTTCAGCATCCCGCAGAACTTGAATGCTCGGTAGGGTCGAGAGGTCAATCTCCGAAGCCGTATAAGCAGCAGAGGATGAGGCGGAGACCATCGCCAGCTCCATTCCCAACTGCCCGAAGCTGGCGAGAGGCCCCTCGACATGAGACGGTGAAGGAGAGGAAACGCTCCTTTCCCCCAGATAGCGCCAGGCCGAGCCTTCCCCAAGAACATTCGCTGTGGGAAGTAAAAGGTCAGGACCTGTAGGGCCAAGACAACCATGAATCGATTTGACCCTGAGGATATGTTGATAGAGCAAATAAGCCCCCTCACTAGTCAATATTTGGCTTATCTTCCCAGCGAAAGAGTGTGGAGGCTGAGGTTCGCCTACAGCCACCGCAGCCTCTTCGTCAGCAGCCTCCGAGTTGAATATGATAGGCTCCTCCGCCCCAGCACCCTCGGGAGGGGATACGACGAGATCGGAATCCCTTTGCAGAAATTCAGCAATCTCGGAGACAAGCCCGAGGAAACCTTCGTCACCCAGGACTGGGGCCTCAGCAACTTGGGAGTCCTCAGCCGCCGCTGAGAGGGCCCCCGCATAAAGGACCGCTGCACACATGTCACTAATTAAAGCAGCAAGGGTCGGATCAACTCCAGGGGCTGCAGACAGTTCATGAGAGCCTGGTTCGTCAGACGCCTACGAAGAAAAAAAAATGATTAGCTCATATCTCCAAGAGAAAGAAAACCACAACAAGGAGATGGTGCCAACATAGTCTTACCTCCGGAACATCTTCAGCATCTTCACCATCCTCCGTAATAAGTAGCCTACGAGGTCTGACCACAGCTCTCTTTACGGAAAAGGCTACTCCTCCTCCAGTAGGCTCACGCCTGCTTCGCTTACGCGAGGGACCAGGCACGGCAGGTGGTGGTTCTACCCCCACCACCTCCGATACAGGTGGCAACTGATCTACCACCTCATCTAATACAACCGACGGTTGATCCGTCATCATCTCATCTGCCATGATGGGCGGCTGATCCGCCGCTGCTTCACCATCAGAAGAGAGAGAATCCTCGTCGTTCCGCTTGTTATTTTCCTCAACTGTGTCAAAGGACTCGGAATCGGGCGTAGGAACCCTATTCGCCCCTTTCTTCTTTGTCCTCGATACCGTAGCCTTCTCCGCCAAACGAGTGCCCACGATGAAGCTAGTCCTCGGGTCAAAATCGATGGAAGGATGGTTTGTTGCAGGAACTGAAAAAAATGGTCCATACGGCCAAAGAGCCTCATGCGGCTCGGAGGGCCCATGCGGCTCAAGAGTCCCATGCGGCTCAAGCACACAGGCAGTTCGAATAAACTCCATGCGGCTCAGGGAGAGAGGCCACATGGCATTCAACATAGCTGTGCCCAACGTCTAGACGCATTTAATGCTCTGACGGCTGACAACTGACAGATGATAGACCTGACATAAAGTTGTCATAATGACTGACACGAAAAGCAGTATTTTCCTAGGAAATGAGGAAAATCTTCACCAATACGGTGCTGTCTACCAAGCTTCGAGGCAGGTCCATGCGGCCAGACTAGACGAGTTTATGCGGCCAGTACGAAGAAATCTATGCGGTTCAAACCATGAAGGCCCCCCATGCAGCTCAGCCATGAAGAAACCCATGCGGCTCGGCCATGAAGACTCTCGTACGGCTCGGCCATGAAGACCCCCATGCGGCTCGGTCATGAACATATTCATGCGGCTCGGTTATGACAACCTTCATGCGGTTCGAGTGTAGAGACTATTCATGCGGCTCGGTCATAAAATCTTCCATGCGGCTCGGTCATGACGACCTTCATGCGGGCCAAATATGAATACTCCTCATGCGGCTCAATAATAATGACAGGACACGTGTCCTAAAGATAATCAAATTTTGGGTCAGATCCCAATAATTTGGGACACGTGGCAAGAGAATGAATTAAATTGATTCATTTAGATTTGCGGACATCAGCAGATCATCATGATGGAGATTTATTGCAATCAACATTTATTATTGATGGGATTTGACATAATACACATTAATAGCCCAGATCCTTCACACTCATGACTAATGGCCCAGATTGATCAATCACCAGGCCGCCGCCACTTTGAGAATGGGTAATCATCCAAACCCTAATGATGTCCCCCACTATTATAAATAGTAGGGTGCCATTCTTTTGCAAAAGAGAGGCAGATACAGAGAGGCTCCCCCGATAATCAGAGAGAAAATACAGAGAGATCAATCCAGAGAGAGAGAAGCCAGAAGAGCAATACGAGGAGAGCAAGAAGAGCGTTTCTTCGTCAACGCCAAGTATCTCGTCACAAGAGCCAAGGCTACGTCCGATCGTCCAAGGAGTAAGGCAGAGCGGCCGTCGCTTTCCCGAGCCTCTACCGTCATTCCCCAGAATAAAAAATAAACAATTATACTTAGATTGCTGTACCTAGGTTTTTGTCCCTAGGCTTTCTTTGTACAAGTGAGTTTCTAACGTGAAGTAAAAGTCCAGTCCTCCCATAAAACTGTTCTGCTGTTTTATATTTCATGGCAAACAGTATCCCATGTAGAGTTTTGATCTCTACGTATGGTGACATGTGTCCTACTACTTCAACAAAATAGGGAGAGCACGTACACACGTTCCTCGATAAGTGTGGCATAAAAGCCACGTAAGCAAACCACGTTCTCATGTAGCCAGGAAAGATCGGGCGTAAAAATGACCCAAAATATACTTCCTACGTAAAGTAGTAGACTGGCGTAAAATAACTCAGAATAGACTTCCCGCGTAAAGTGGCTGAAAAGTAGCCTTGAGCGTAAAATTAGCTCAAATAAACTTTAGGCCCACAAAAAGCCTTAAGCGTAAAAAGCTCGAATAGCTTTCGTGCGTAAAAGAAGCTGTCTTCTGAGCGTAAAGTAGCCCATCTGCACACTAAATGGCAAGCGTTGGGTTTGGTGAAAAGATCTCCTCGGATTCTGTGTACTGCTGTCAGAAAATCATTCTGTCAAATCAAATCACTCGTATTAAATGCGGCCTGACAGCCTGTCGCCTACGCGTAAAAGTGGAGGATAGCTCTCGCGTAAAGCTTCTAGCATAAAGGAGCTCCCATAAAGTCTGAGTTTGACTCAGTTTGAATTGCATAAAGTTCTCAACTTCTTTGACTTCTTCTATGAAGTACTTTTTACGCTCCTACAAGACCCCCTTCAAAGTTTTTAAATTATTTTCAAATTTTTAAATACTTTGAACAGAAGCATAAAATTCAAAATTTCAACAGTCCGCGTAGAATTCGGGATACCCAACGGTCATCCGCATAAAAGTTGGGATATCCAACAGTCAGCTTAAAAGTCAAAAATTTCAACCGATTCAAAATTCTCTATAAATAGAGCTCTTCGAATAATGATAGAAGTTTACTTGTCTTTCGTAATCCCGATCTCTCTTTACTCTTCTTCCTCCTTCATACTCTCACTTCGATCCGATGGCCCCCAAGAGCAAGACCGCCACCGTCAAGGGCAAGAAGCCCGCCGCTTCGTCAACATCCGAACGCGCAGAAACCAACACCCCATCTTCGGCGCCCCTCCGACAGTCCAACCCCGCCGTGGCTCCGGCAATGAAGGGTAAAGCACTGAACTTAGGCCACGAGTTCGTCGGAGAATAAGACCCGAGCTTTTCACTTCACGCCCATGTGATGTGTGTCAGCGTAGAAACTGAGATAATTAAATACGCCCACGTTATACGTGTCAGCGTAAAATTAATAACATACACCCACGTCTATACGTGTCAGCGTAAAATTAAGAACATACACCCACGTCTATACGTGCCAGCGTAAATTTCAAAATACGCTCACATCAATATGTGCCAGCGTAAAAATTAAAATATGCTCACGTCAACACGTGCCAGCATAAAAATTAAAAATACGCTCATGTCAACACGTGCCAGCATAAAAATTAAAATACGCTTATGTCAACACATGCCAGCATAAAATTCACAATACACTCACATCAACACTTGTCAGCGTAAAAATTAAAATACCCTCATCTCAACACATGCCAGCGTAAAGTTCTCAATACGCTCACATCAATATGTGCCAGCATAAAATTCAAAAGTGAAAGACTTTATGTAAAACAAAGAACTTTTACACTTTAAAAGTTTTTATCAACTTTAATAAGCGTAAAGTTTGCGTTGTCAGAGTCTTTAATCTTTATGCGTAAAATTTAGACCAAATCATTTGCGTAAAAATTTAAAATTAGATTTTCACTAACTTAATTTTTTTCTTTTGGCAGTGGATTTACAAATTCACCCACTTGCAGAAATATTTGGCTCATCAGCTGGTATGGTGGGCTCAAATTATTTGGAGAACCTGTCCATGTAGAGTTTCTCCAGTCGAATCCGAAATATCCTGCAGAGAGACGACAGCTGATATCTGCTCAAGGGGACAGAATGCTATTGTCCATGATAAATGGAGAATTATTGAGATCGCTGGATGGCCAACAATTTGTAAAGCCAGCTTTCTTATTCGGGGATGCGATAGACTTCAAATCACAAACACACCACAAGAAGGAGGCTTAGGTGTTCAAGTTCGGAGATAGAGCAATAAATCTCCCCGACATGGATGGAGATTATCCTCTTTCTGCATTTATCCATGCCACCCATCCCAGACAGATGCTGTGGAACCTGACTCCCAGCAGTCATGGTAGGCCGGGCATAATCATCTTCAAGAGAGATAGAGCCAACGATATGGGGTATCAACAATGGATGATTATACCCGGCCTACCATGACTCCCCTGTCTGCACTGGTTCAACAATCCTTGCTGATAAAATATGGGATATGATGGTTGGCTATAAATTTCGGAACAACTATTTGTCCACCAAGACTGGGGAGTTCTCTGCAGGAACCGAAGCCTTGAGTTTCCTCAGATATGGCAGCCAGAAGATATCCAAGAAAGCCTTGCTGGCAGGCTTTCTTTCTCTATGGTTGAAGAGATGGGTTGTACCAGAGACCGGTACAGTTGATAGAATCCATCGAAATATGCTATGGCCAGCGGTACGTTTGGTGTTTAAAGTTAGAATTAACCTGCTATTGGCTATGGTGTGTCGAATAAATGCAGGTTTGAGGACTTTTGGTGAGGAGCTAATCAACAATACTCCTCACCGGAACGTATTCCCTAAGGTAGAAATTGCCCTACACTTATCTGATGGGCTGGCTATTGCGTCACAACTACAATTTTTTGCCACCAGACCCTGAAGATGATGCGGAGGTCTTCCTCCATAAGTTCAGCAAAGCCACATGGACTGCCACGACAGTGGCAGATACTCGGGTAGTGTTAAACTACTCCTATGGATAGAACTTTTTCTGTACCCGGCCACCAGTTCCAGCCGACTGCCTAGGTGTACAATTTGAATATGAAGTTGAAGGAAGAACTTTATTGTCTGTGCCAGTTTTCAAATGGCTAATGTGCATCAAACCTTCACATCTTATGTACAGGAATGAAGACAACTGTGCATTCAAACCATATCTACCAAGTCGGTTCGCTCGCCAGTTTGGATATGACCAACTTTATGTTGGTAATCCCTCCACCAGTTTCCATCATTATGGGAAGCTAATTGATGGTGCAAGAGACTGGAGATATTTTAGCACTGCTTGTACCGGTGCCAAATTTCGAATATCGACTGCTACAAGCACAACCGAGCTACGTATACTTCATACGTATGCTCACTTTTATGCTTCCATCCGCTCCTTCACCCATGGCTACAACCTGAGAGGTAGTCTAAGATGGCCCAAGAAAGGGAATATTGAAGAGCTAGTTTGGGTACCATCAGACATACCCGATGACACAGCTGTTCCAGATCAGTATCTGAAAGTTATCCCTACGGGAGTTGGAGAAAAAGCTGCAGAACCTATCATTATTGACAAGACCCAAAAACGGAAACAAGGTGCAGCTGCTACTCTTCTAGAGAAGACCCCAAAAAAGAAAAAGAAGGTTACCAACAAAGGGCCTTCTTGACCAAGAGCCTCTACTCCAGAGATTGATATTCCAGTCGAGGAGCCGCAATATGTTGCATCTTCTTCAGCTCATCCTGGAGAAGGGTCGTCGGCCTCCCAACCAGCAGCGTCAGTGGAAGTGATGACGGTCCTATCTCTGGGATGTCTCAGCTCAGCACTTCATTTGACTTTGCCACAAAAGACACAAGTTGTTGAGGATGTTGCCCCAGTACATACTGTTGATTCAGAGCTCATCCCATCGGATGAGCCGGCTATTACCTTTGATGATGATGACTGGGATAGGGACTATGACGCATACTTCGCACGTCCTACACCTACCCTAGGTAAATATAAATCACACAAAATCTATACAAGATTATATATTATGATTATTAACTTATTTTGTTTAATTTGCAGGTGTCATCATTGCATCAAATCTTGTGGCTCCTCCTCCTTCTCAAGAAGATATTTATGAGGAAAACGCAGAGTCTGAGGAAGAGGATTCTTCTTCTTCAGAAGAAGATGCTCAAGAAGAATGTCTTCTATCTATGGATGTACAACAAGAGCCCAAAGTACAGGCTCAGCCAGAATCGTCTCCTCCTGCTGAGGGCGGAGATAAAGAACAAAATGCAGTAGAACCTACTGTAGATGATGAAGTGGCTGCTGAGGAAGAATTAGACTTCAACGAAGAACCAGTTGTAGAAGGACTCACTACAACTGAAATACTTGATGATCCTGCAGAGCCGGTAGCTGAAGAAGGTAATGAAGACATAGTCAAATCATCAATTGAAGCTGGAAAAGTTGTAATAGCATCCTCTGCTATTACTACTAATCCAGTACCAGTTCCTGAAGAGACAATACCTGAACCGGAGCCAGCTGCCATAACTACCATTCCACCCGCACCAATCATCGCCACCGAAACTCAAGTAGTTTCGATTCCAGAAACGGCTAGAGTAACAAATGCTGAAGACATTGTTCCTGAAGCTCCTGGGAATCAGTTGTCCGTAGTAGCAGCAACAACAATAGATTCATCTCAGTCTTCTATCAAGGCAACAACATCTGCTTCTACTCTTCAGAAAAGAGATTTGGTATAAATTGCCGCCACACCGAGCTCAAATGCAGAAATAAATCTCTTAGTTGAGATTCATACTAAGACTTTTTACAAGACTCTGGCGGCTCTGATCAAAATGGTCCTGAATAAGGGCCTCAATTATGAAAGCTTGAAGGCATCTATTTCTCTTACGATCAGAAATATCGCCATGTTTAATGATGCAGCGAGAGCAGCAACATTAGAGAAGACCGTGGAGGAACTTGAATAACCCATTAGAGAATATCTAAGGCTGTCGAGCAAAACTACTGAAAGTCACATCCAAAGCGAGTATGACGCTTTATCAGCTGAATATCTCACTCGGGAGACGACTTTCAATGAAGCCCTCCATGAGTACAACATAATGGTCGCCAAAGAAAAAGCTTTTTTGGCTGGAGAGAAGCCCCAACTGGATAGCCAAAAAGAAGCCTATAAAACTTCGAATATAAGAATTCATCAATAGAATGATAAATTCGTAAAGTCGAGGCTGAGTTGGCTCGCTTGAAGGCAGAGAGGGAGTAGTTGATAATAGCTCGGGACCAACAGCTTACACATAGCTCAATTTTGGAGGAACAAGTCTTCGGAGCTGAGGCTACCATCAAAACCCTTGACGAAGCCAAGGATAAGATGATAGTCACTTTTGTTGGACTTTCTCATATCTGTACTCCCGAAGCTCGATGCTCCGTAGCTACTAAAACTGTTTTGAGCTCTCGTGAAAAACGTTTAGCAGAGCTGTAGAAACTGCTAGAAGACTTATCTGCTCCGCCTTAGGCAAATAAAGAGCTTTGGTAATCTTCTATCTTTTTCATTCTGTAATATTTACAAAAATAAATAAAATATTTATTTTGTGATCCTATCATTTTTTCTTTTATTTTTTTTTGAATTTAAACAATAGGTATGAGATAGAAAACACTTATCAGAGGTAATATGGACATGACAAGTTTTCTAAACTCAATAAATTATATTTATACAGAGGTAATGTGGGCATGATAGATAATAAATCTTTTTTTCTGATTAAAGTATCCGACACTATAAGAGGTAATATGACCATGACAGATCGTAACAACTCAAAAAAATAGATTAATATCTATTCAGAGGCCAAATGGACATGATAGATAGGAAAAGAAGTAGACTCAATATTTATTCAGAGGTCAAGAGAACATGATAAATAATAAATCTCTCTTTTTAATAAGCTGGTAAGACAGAAGATCAAAAAATTCTCTTTTAGGAGACAAGTGATCAGCTTAACCAAACATTGGTAGCTGGGGAATAAAAAAGATATTTATGCATAATATTTCTTCAAGAATTTGTCATTAATCGGCATCATGTGTAAATCTCCATTAGGTTTAGACAACCTATAGGCACCATTAGAGAAGACTGTCTCGACAACATAAGGACCTTCCTATTTTGCTTGGAATTTTCCTTTGCTCTTATGAGTCATCACCATCGGTCTTCGGACAGCTAGAACTAGCTCACTGACTTTAAATACCCTCTCTTTAACTTTACGATTGAAAGCTCGAGATATGCAAGCTTGATATAACTCGATATATTGTTGCGCTTGAAGACATTTTTCGTCCAATCCTTCAAGTTCTTGAATTCTCAATCGATCATTATTCTCTGTAGTTAGCTCATTAGCAATGGCTATTCTAAGAGATAGAATCTGGATTTCCAGTGGAAGAACAGCCTCACATCCGTAAACTAGTGAAAATGGTGTAAAACCAGTAGGAGTTCGGACTGTCGTACGGTAAGCCCATAAACATTTTCTAAGTTTCTCATTCCAATCACGTTTATTAGAAGAGATGAACTTTTTGAGAAGTTTGATGATTGTCTTGTTGAGAAGGAAACTTCTCTCCATACAGCGGGATATGGTTGACGTATCCTGAGGTCCTGGCAAGTTTCTCGGGCATCGAACATGGCTCGGAGCTCTTGAACCTCCCATCTCACTTCTCTGGCCTCGTTTGTAGCGGTAGGAACTGGTATTTCGGGAGGATTATCGCCCGAATTTGATGCAGTCGAGTTCGAATCCGCATTGATTGTGGGCCCTATATTTGTTTGGCCCTGTGTTCTTCCTTGAAGACTTGGAAGTGCTGTCTTGATCTCATCCACGGATTTGACCAAGGTGAGAAGTATGGCCTCTAGAGCGTCGATGCGTTGGCGATCACAGGAGCTTTCTTGATTATTATCCATCATGAACACCGTCTTTACACGATGAGAGATGGAAGGAAAGGTGGAGGATGTGCCCTCGGAGTCATACCCCTACGTTGAGAAGTCGTCCGGGTACGTGGGGATATTTTTCTCTGGCTCAGACTCAGAAGGAATAGTACCCCCAGATTCTGAGTTTGCCTCGTCCTGAGAATTGTGGACGTCCCTGGGGACGTCAGAACTTTCTGTGTCTGTTGGGAGCACCGTTTCGCTTGAATTATCTTCTTGGAACATTGGATTATCGTGGATGTTCGGGGGAGTACTACCCCCGGCTTCGATGTTCCTTAATGAAACCCCAAGCGCAGCGAATTTTGTCTTCGAGCGAGTGTTTTGGAAGACTCCTCCTAAAGCGGTGGTAGCCAACTGCTTAGTAGAGAGTTTCTTGCTTGAGACCTTCGGACCAGATGTACTTGTCTTCTTTCTTTTTCCGTCGCCAGGGATTCTCAGAGCAGAGTTGCAGGAAGCGACGAAAAAGGCCACATTTTTGGAATTTGGGTGTTGTAACCGCTGGAAGACGGACCGCCGATCCTCTTGTAATGCTGTCTTGTTGCAACAGCAATTGACGATAACTTGGGTGTACTGATGTTTATTTTCAGATTCTCTGTACACCGAGCTTTCGTCCCTTTCCTTGCGCTTGTGGAGGATCACATCACGTAAGTCATTTGCTTTGCGGGCTCGAGAATTCTGAGCACGCGAGTGTGTAGGCCTCCCGCCTGCTCCCTGATCAGAAGGTAGCACGTATACTTGCCTTCGTTTATTATTGGGAGATGCTTGATGACTATCCCGCCCATAAGCCGTAGGGGGCAGGGTACAAGTAGCTTTATACAACTTTCCATTAGAGGCCAGCGTGATAATCAGCGGGACGCCCCGATAGTCAGAGGTTGGGGCAGCTGACTGGGCTTGGTGAGCCCGCACTGCCCTATACTTCTTTCTTTTAGCACTTGTGGGTGCGTAATAGAAAGAGTCCAAGTTGAATTCCTCGGAGTCTGGCTTATCATCCAGAGAATCATCAGGGTCAGGACCGCATAAGAGACGGTCGAAGACTGATCGAGAGAAGCATGGAACAGACACTATGCGGCTAGGATTGGAAACTGTGTAGGCTGTCTGCATGCGGCTGTCTTTAGCTGCTGTATGAGTTGTTCTTGTGTGACTAGGAGTCACGACCGTGCAGGCTGGCCGCTTGCGATTGGCAATTGTGGCCGCATGGGTTTTCTGCGAGCGATTGACTTCAGTGACCGAATAAGTTTCATCCATATGGTTGGCAGCTGTAGCCGCATAAGCTATGCGGCTGACAGATGTAGCCGTGTGAATTTTCTTTATGCGGCTAGCGGATGTAGCCGCAGGAGCTTTTTCCATGCGGCTAGCACCCTTATGCTTCATACGGCTGGCGAATGTAGCCGCATGAGCTTTCTCCATGCAGCTATCACCCTTATGCGGCTCGGATCGCATAGAGTTCTTCTTTGCCCCTGCAAGTCCAGCATTATAGTGTTTTCTTCTGCAGTACTTGGGGACAGCAGAGTCGTCTACGGTCTGAAGTGGGGCCGCAGGAGAGTCTTCGTCGCCGTCTTGTGCAACAGAGGGTATCTCTGCAAGAGCTTCAGTAGGAGCGAATGATCTGGGTCTCCACTCCTTGCGGGCCTTCATTGTGCGGGCTCGCTTCTGGACCGGGCCAGTGCTCTTGTCGGAGAGCATTTCTTCAAACGCCTGTTGGTCGAACCGGGCGACCAGCATCTATTGAGTGGAGCCAAGTTTGGCTGCATCCGATTGCGTCACCAACTCCTCAGCCGTAGAGAAGTTTGTCCCCAGCAGAGTCGCCATCATTTTTGCCATGAAATATAAAAGAGCAGAACAGTTTTATGGGAGGACTGGACTTTTACTTCACGTTACAAACTCGCTTGTACAAAGAAAGCCTAGGGACGAAAACCTAGGTACAGCAATCTAAGTATAATTGTTTATTTTTGATTCTGGGGGACGACGGTAGAGGCTCGGGAAAGCGACGGCCGCTCTGCCTTACTCCTTGGACGATCGGACGTAGCCTTGGCTCTTGTGACGAGATGCTTGGCGTTGACGAAGAAACGCTCTTCTTGCTCTCCTCGTATTGCTCTTCTGGCTTCTCTCTCTTTGGATTGATCTCTCTGTATTTTCTCTCTGATTATCGGGGGAGCCTCTCTGTATCTGCCTCTCTTTTACAAGGGAATGGCACCCTGCTATTTATAATAGTAGGGAGCATCATTAGGGTTTGGATGATTACCCATTCTCAAAGTGGCGGCGGCCTGGTGATTGATCAATCTGGGCCATTAGTCTTGAGTGTGAAGGATCTGGGACATTAATATGGATTATGCCAAATCCCATCAATAATAAATGTTGATTGTAATAAATTTCCATCATGATGATCTGCTGATGTCCGCAAATCCAAATGAATCAATTTAATTCATTCTCTTGCCACGTGTCCCAAATTATTGGGATCTGACCCAAAATTTGATTATCTTTAGGACACGTGTCCTGTCATCATTATTGAGCCGCATGAGGAGTGTTCATATTTGGGTCGCATAAAGGTCGTCATGACCGAGCCGCATGGAAGATTTCATGACCGAGACGCATGAATAGTCTCTACACTCGAACCGCATGAAGGTTGTCATGACCGAGCCGCATGAATATGTTCATGACCGAGCCGCATAGGGATCTTTATGGCCGAGCCGTACGAGAGTGTTCATGGCCGAGCCGCATGGGTTTCTTCATGGCTGAGCCGTATGGGGGGCCTTCATGGTTTGAACCACATAGATTTCTTTGCACTGGCCGCATGAACTCGTCTAGTCTGGCCGCATGGACCTGCCTCGAAGCTTGGTAGACAGCGCCGTATTGGTGAAGATTTTCCTCATTTCCTAAAAAAATACTGCTTTTCGTGTCAGTCATTATGACAACCTTATGTCAGGTCTGTCATCTGTCAGCTGTCAGCCGTCAGAGCATTAAATGCATCCAGTCGTTGGGCACAGCTGTGTTGAATGCCACGTGGCCTCTCTCCCTGAGCCGTATGAAGTTTATTCGTACTGCCTGTGTGCTTGAGCCGCGTGGGACTCTTGAGCCGCGTGGGCCCTACGAGCCGCATGAGGCTCTTTGGCCGCATGGACCATTTTTCTCTTCTTTTTTCATGCTTCTACAGACACGTGTCAACATGCGTAGAGGATGATTTGCATCATGGGTGACAGCTACTCGCGTAGAGACTCGATTTTGTTCCTTTTTACGCACAAAGGGTCAAGTCTATAAATAGACTTATTTTTCAATATAGACATCATCAAGAGATCAAGAGAGAGACAGGAGAGGAGATTCTGAGAAAACTCATACTTCCAGAGTGATATTCCCAAAAGCATTTCTTCAACTCTTTCTCAAGAACAGGGTGAAGCAAAGTAGGAAAGCATTCGACTGTGCCATCAGTGCCGTTGCTCGATACCTTTCTGGTGACTTAGTTCTTCCGATTGTTCGTCTTTTCAAGCAGTTTTCTTCATCATCATTGTATGGTCCAAGGAACAAAGTGATCGCTCTCAGATCAGACTTCTATAGCAATACTTACAGAACAATTTGTACTTTTTGTACTTTTTCTCGTTTTCTTTCAAAAGCCAATTTTTAGGCATTTTGTTAAGTGAAACAGATGCGTCAAGGCATGGAGTTCCTTAGCGATTCGAAGCGTGTGGCCACGTGGAGTCAAGACTTATACGGGACATAATATATGGACGTCGCCTCCCAAAGCATCCGCTGGCTCAAGACAAGTATTGACAGATGAGAGAGAGAGCTGAGAGACTTGTAATCTTGGCCTTGTGCCCCATTGTAACCTTTGTTTCGATATCAATAAAATACATCTTTTGAATGACTCGGGTTTTTTTCTAAATTTTCGTTGCTATTATTCAATGTCTCTGCTTGGGACTTCTGTGCGACGACCCCGTCGCAGCCGCTAAAATCGGCGGTTATGGAATCCGTCTTACACGAGCACAATCTAGGCTCGTGCGGCATCACGCCTTAGCGAGGACAATCGCTCCTATAGGAGCGGGGCATGACACTTATCGTTGGCCATCAATTTGCCTCTGGAATTGGAAGACAATAAGTTCTTCTCTGGAATCGAAAGGGACAAACTTTTACTACTATAAAAGTAATTACCATTTTTTTTACCAACTCTTTTATTATATATTAATATTATAAATATATATTACTAATTCCTAATATTATTTGGGGCCCCTTGGATCTTGGTGCCCCGGGCCCACGCCCCGTTTTCCCCTCCCTTAGGCCGCCCCTACGTGAAAGAAGGTGACGTCTCTATGTGCTTCAGATCTTTCCTCCATCTCCGCGAGATAGTCATCTTCAACGTTCGGGCCGTGGACGCGGAGCACCGTCCCATCGGCCAGCACCTGATCTTCTTCCATGACCTGCAGAGCTTCCTCGAGTCGCAGGTACTGAGGGGACGTCTCGTGTTCGACGCGATATCGGTCGTGGCCTGCTTCAGTGACAGGGCCGCGTCTTTCTTCTGGGACTATGCGTCCTGCCGCAGCATGGAGGGACAGCTGGCTCTGTACTGCAATTCGGGCGAAAGTGTTAGTCCCGAGGATTGATCAAAGATGGTAGAACTAGATGTCGAGATCAGAGGTTCAAACAAACGTTCCCCTTCTGATTATTCTCGAGATCCACGAGGAACACTATAATATAAATCTGATTACAAAAGCAACAATAATCAGAAAATAAATCTCACGTTCTTTCTTGCAAACGCAGTTGCTGACGGACAGAACTAAGTTACAACGCAGAGAAAAAAGAAAAAAAGAAAAAAAAAGGTTCTTGTTGGGGTAATTAAGATCACCGTTGCTCAAAACAAGATTCGCCCCACTACGATCTGCTTCCAGGAACCAGCAAGTTCACGAAGAACTTTTGGAATGCTCGTAAGTCAATATTTGAGATTTAAACGGGCTTTATGGACTTTATGGACTCCTTTAACTCTCTTCTTGGTGCATCTCCCAAAGGAGGCCAAAGGGCTCTATTTATAGAGTGGAGTGGGACTTCACCTTTTCTCCTATCCGATGTGGAACTAAAATACCATTACTCAAAAATAGAGTTTGATATATCATCCCACAATCAGTATAGTAGTGTGATAGTCCATGCCTACCCTCCGAACACTCCCCTGCATGCACGAGACAACCTGGAGTCCGTGTCCAAATCTGAGTCCGTACAACAAAAATCAACTTGCATCCTTGTTGGAATTAATCATTTTTCCTTCTAGGAAAATACTCCCACATGGCACACACTTGTGTCCCACCACACCTCATGTGCACACCTCAACGCAAGTAATACATTATATTGAGATACTAACCATTTGGGGTAGCCGATGTTGGACTATCTTTCCTAGTCTAAAGGCAAAAATACCAACAATCTCACACATATCTCAACATATGGGTTGAGCGTTCCCTACAGTGACTGCCCATCATGCATTAGGAGAGATGTCGCTGACGACTTGAATCTTCCCGCATTGGTCAAATAATAGTATGATACAAGAATGGACTAGGCCTTGAATTCTACACCATGAATGCAGTTTTTTCCACTCACATAATGACATCAGTTATGCTTCCGGTTGCACATTAAAGACCCTTTGCATGCCTGGTTTTGTCGTATGTATCTTGGGCGTCTACAAGTTTACCTTCAAGAGACGGCCTGAATCTCTTTCCATACATTCTAGGTGAGTTCTTTTAAAGAGTCCTTTGGCATGAAGCCTTGCGCTTCCTTGCGGTGCTACCCCGCTATGACATGGCCCAAAGCCGAGGCTACACCTCATCGTGGTGTCACGCCACTGTAGCATGAGGACCAGCCTCTTTGTAGTGCCAAACTACCAAGCATGAAGCCTTATGCTTCCTTGCGGTATTACGTCGCTGTGACATGGCTCGCGTAGCCGAGGCTTTATCCGCTCGAGGTACCTCTTGGTGGTGTCACACCACGGTAACATGAGGTCACTGGCCTCTTTGTAGTGCTGGCTACCACTCTTTATTATATAACATTAGGCTACCTGCCTATATGCGGTACTATGTCGCTATGACATGGCTCGCAAAGCCGAGTTTTTACCCTTACCGAAGAACCTCTTACTGGTGTCACCCTACTGTAGCATGGAGACCTTATGTTCCTTTGTAGTGTTGTGCTACCGTGCTTCCTGTAGAGCACAACAGACATTCGAAATACCTGAGAACTCATTAAGGCGTCTAAGCCATCCTCCCACAGGACTTGTTCTTTTAAGAGAACAGATAGTAGACAACATTGGTTATGGGTCCGTAACCCCTCAATGTCTTAAAGGACTATCCACTGTTCCAGATATTCTCTCCGTCAGTGGTCTTTTTTTGAACCAAAAGTTAGATGCCTAGTAGATTTCTCTTTGAACTAATAGCATAAAACTTTATGGTAGAATTACAAAGATAGAATATCACATCATCTTCAAGCCCATCATAATTATTGTATCCTCGACCAGCTGGCGCTTGAGACCTTTGGTTAATGGATCAGCCATATTTTTCTGACTCCGAACATCAATCACGGTAATGACTCCAGTCTTTATCATATCATTCACCGCCCTATGCCTCAATCGCATAGTCCTTTTCTTACCATTGAATAGATCATTTAATGTCACCGCTGTAGCTGCCTAGTTTTTGTAGTATATCGGTACCATCGAAATCTGTGCACCAACCACTGGAAGATCATACATGAGCTTTCGAAGCTATTCTGCTTCTTCTGCTGCAGCAGCCAGTACAAAGAACTCAAATTTTATTAAGAAATGAGAGAGCATTGTCTGCTTATTCGACTTCCACGATATAGCAGCTCCACCCATAGAAAAGATGTATCCTCCTGTCGACCTTTTTTTCTCTGCTTCTGAACACCAGCTTGCATCACTGAAGCCTTCTATTATTGTCAGATATCCGATGTAGTACAGTGCATGCTTCTGAGTCCCCTTGAGGTATCTCATAACTCTCTTCACGACCTTTCAGTGCTCCATACCTGGGTTACTCGTAAATCGACTCAGCATCCCCACGATGAAAGCTATGTCAGGCCTTGTGGCAATAGTTGCATACATCAAACTCCTGATGACGCTTGAGTACTCCAGCTGCCTGATGCTTTTTCTAGGATTTGGCTTCAGCTTCTTGTCACACTTGTTAGGAGTATCGATCCCTAGAAGATCCTGATATCCATAGCGTATGAGCATCTTCTCAATATAATGAGACTGTGATAGCGCCACTCCAGTGTCTGTCCGGATAATCTTTATCCCTAGGATAACATCGGCTTCCCCTAAGTCCTTCAGACTGAACTTAGATGAGAGGAACTTCTTTGTCTCAGTGACACGTACTAGATCCGTACGCAGGATCAGCATGTCGTCCACGTATAGACAAACGATGACTCCTCTCCTGTCAGCGAACTTTGTGTAAACACATTTGTCCGTCTCACTGACCATGTACCCGTTTAATCTAATGACTTTGTCAAACTTCTCGTGCCACATCTTGGGAGCTTGCTTCAGACCGTATAGAGATCTCACCAACCAGCAGACTTTGTCTTCAAGGCCCTTGACGATGAATCCTTCTGGCTGTTGCATGTGATCTCTTCGGTCAACTCTCCATTCAGGAATGCTTTCTTAACATCCATCTGATGTATGATGAGCTTGTGAATTATACTCAGAGCAATCAACATCCTGATGGTTGTCATCCGCGCTACTGGAGCATATGTGTCGAAGTAGTCGATCCCTTGCTTCTGAGAAAACCCCTTGGCTACCAGCCTTATTTTGAACTTGTCAATAGTTTCATCGGCTTTCATCTTCTTCTTGAAGATCTACTTGTATCCGATTGGTTTAGCTCATTCAGGAAGATCGACCAACACCTATGTATAGTTAGAGCTTATAGAGTCATACTTATCATTAATAGCCTCCCTCCAGAAGACAACGTCTCTGGTCTTCATCGCCTTATCATAGGTAAGCGGATCAGCTTCCACATGATAGGTGACGAACTCATCTCTGAAGTCCTTCTGTCTCGTCATCCGCTTAGATCTGGGTTCTGCGAGTTCTGGTTCAACAATTGTCTCTGGTTTGACAATTTCTTTTTCTTGGACTGCATCTTCTTTGGAAGTAATAGCCGCCTGTGCACTCACATTATTCTCCGGAATATCCACGATAACAATGTTCTTGTGCCACGTAAATTTATCTTCAAAGAATTCGACGTCGCAAGATGTCACGCCCCGAGTCAACAAACCGTTCGTCCCCGGTAGTATTATGACGATTCGATCGTCCTCGCTAAGGCGTGATGCCGTACGAGTCTAGAATTGCACACGTACAAGGCAAGAACGTTACATTGTTATCATTTATATTGAATCACCATGTTAAAACTTCACAAATCACATCAGAATTGAATAGGCAGTTTAGGAAGATAGAAATATGCTTTTCATTCATAGTTTGCAACGAAGTGCAAGTCGTAATTACATTAGATGTCGTTGCGGCTACAATGATTGAAAACAAAAGAAAACATACTCGACAAGCTGTCTTAACTAATACTTGTCGTTCCATACATTCGCCCCTTTATACATAAGCCTTCGTTGAATTGGCTTCAAAATACTTCAAAATAGGAAGAGCTTGAAAATGCCTCTCCGTACTTCAGCTTCAGTTTAGCCTCTCGCAGCACCTGAGGAGATAGGGAGGGGATTAACACACTTGCTAAGTGGACGAGACGAACCCACTCATCTAAACCGACACTAATGATTAAGTAGGCATGCTTTAGAGTTATCTTTCTATTTAGAACTAAGTCAATTTAGTTCATATCGACAGCCATCTTTGTAGTAGTAAGGCATTCAATAAAACATAATAATTTATCATCATTTCTTACCACGGCCGTGCTCGTCCCTACATAAAACACAGATAATAATTATCACCTGCATAAGATAATAGGTTAGCATGCTCTATCTTATATGTGGTCATTGGTGTTCGCCATCACAAAGGAACTACCAACAGTGGCATTTCGATACACCTTTAGCAGGGTTGTAAGCCCGTCTGAAGTCTCGTAATGCCTCGTATCGAAGCACAACTCATATTTCCCCTTGGTCGATTCGGTTCCGATGCCCCGGATACCGTTTCGAGGAAAGCCAAACTTGTGCACAAGTTGTCATGACCATGCCAATGTGTGAACAGTTTATGCAAACAGATTTTTATAGCATGGACAGTATTGAGCGACATTATCATATCTACCAACTCATGCAACGAATCATTTTTCCCAAAGTCGTACTTTCGATTTAGCATCCCGTAATTTACTCTGAATCGATACATTTTTCTCGAGTTCTTGACCTTAGTGGATTGGCATGCAATTAACTTGGCACCGTCGATTTGAATGAGTTCAAGGCAAAGGAATTTCGTTTGCGGGAAGGAGTAGAAGTGAAGGGGCTGAATCACCCACCAAATTCTTTAATTTGTGCCGACTGTCGGAGCGCTTCACAACGTTCAAGCTTCAGTTACGCGAGCTCCTGCAATGGCACCAACACTTAGAATTCCTTCTTATTCATTCGCTTCGAAATTCGTAGATTACATTCAGAAAACAACGCAAAAGCACTTCATCAAAACCAAGCGGCAAAAGCTCCAAAAAAAATTATATAGCGGTCCGGTCCCGTCGAAAGGAGTCATATATAGAGCTCACTCGCTGAGACGTAGCCCGCTGCATCTAGGACTTATTCCAACAGAAGTCGTTCCATTAGTTGGATCGATTCTCATAACATTCGTCTAAATCGATTTGATCGATGCTGCAAGGTATTATCGTTTACCAAGCTCCGCGATCGAGTTAGACGACCATCTAAGTTCTCGATCGATCTGACTCGACGCAAGCATATTACGAAGTCCGTCGCCTATCGAAAGCAGGGCACTACATAATATACCACTAAGAAAAAGTTTCGTCCCAAAACTTAAGAACAAGGTTCTGACCTTATATTAGGCAAACAACGAAGGGTACTTCTCCTTCATTTCTACCTCCATCTCCCACGTCGACTCTTCAACGAAAGCATACGGACCAAGGACATCGAACGATTACGCAGCACCTTCTCCTTACGGTCCAAAATTTGAATAGGCACCTCCGAGTAAGACAAGTCAGCTCGTAGCTTTAACTGATCGAAGCTAACCACATGACTTGGATCGTGTACGTATTTTCGAAGTTGTGAAACGTGGAAAACAGCGTACACTTCCACCAAGGCAGAAGGTAGTGCGATCCGATAAGCGGCATTTGCAACTCGCTCGAGGATCTCGAAAGGGCCTACAAATCGAGGACTCAATTTGCCTTTGAAACTGAATCGCATCATGCCACGCATGGGCGTCAGCTTCAAGAAATATGGTCCCCGACCAAAAAATCAAGCGGTCGTTGACGAAGAACTGTGTAGCTCTTTTGTCGACTTTGTGCGATACGAAGTTTATCTCGGATCAGACAAACTTTTTTTGACTGCTTGCTCCACTAGTTTCGGTTCGAGCACTTGTCACTCTCCGACTTCATCCCAATGTATCGGAGACCGACACTTTCTTCCATAGAGTGCTTCATATGGAGCCATCTAAATGCTCGACTGATAACTATTGTTATACGCAAACTCCGCAAGTGGCAAATGCGTATCCCAACTAGTCTTTAGATCGATCGCACACAGATGTAACTGTTTTCCATAAATAAATTCTATTTTTTATTGTGTTTTTGAGAAAATTACAACTGTAGGAATCTGATCTAGAAGACGATCACTTTATCCCTTGGACGATGCGATGAAGAAGGCTCGAATCTCGAAGAACTTGGACAGCAACTGGGCAATCTCTCTATTCTCTCTGAATTGAATGTGGTGTCTGTTGAAGGTGGAGAAACTCTCTTTTATAGAGTTCTGGATAACTGCTCTGGGCATACGCTCAGTTAGTTACTTGTGAAGAACAGTTTGGCAACTCTAGAGGGGGGTGAATAGAGTTTATATAGAAAAATAGCCAATTAAAAATAACTCTTTCACCGATAATAAATAATCAGAGTAAAGTGCGGAAAATAAATAAAGAGCAGAAGAGCATACGCAAACACAGCAATTTTAACCTGGTTTCCCTCGTGGAGGACTAGTCCAGGCCTGAGAACTCTAGCTCAGGATTAAATCCACTATTTGTGAAATAGTAGTTTACAACCCGTGCCTTTTCTTCAGAAGAGCACGTCAACTTCTAACAGAGGATCGCAGTGGCGATTTGCTTGGAATTGTCCAAGCGACTTCTTCGACTCTTGCACAAAAATCCTAACTGAGAGATGCTGAGCACTCGAGACTTAGGAGGCTTGTGGCTAGTAGATGGGAAGGGTATGGCTTATTGAGCTTATAAGAGAGAATAGAAGAGAAGATTGGATAGATTGAAATGAGAGAATTCATGCCCTATTTATAGTGTTTTTATAGGCAGAATTCGGCCAGAATTCGGGTAGGAAAATTCAAAAAATTTGGCCGTTGGACAACTAGCAACCAGCTATCCCTAAAATTAGGGTTCCTGATTTCTAGGGGACAGAGTTCGGCCCGAACTCTGTGTGGAGGCAGAGTTCGGCCCGAACTCTGTCTCCAGAGCACAGAGTGGTTCTAAGGGGACCAGTGGGCAGTTTTTGGTTCAGTGGAGCTTGGGATTTTGGGTAGGTTATAGACTAAGTTCCAAGAGCTCAGCATGACTCAGAGTACACAAGTCTAGACTCAATAAAATTATAAAATACAGACTCCAGAACACACTGAGAGCCGGAGACTGAGCTGTCATCTGTCTTGAACTGAATGCAGTCGTCGTGTGTCGTATTGAATTAATACAAATATTATTTAGTCAATGTAGTCAATATTTGGTTGACTGTGACTTTGTGTCAACAATCTTCCCCATATTGATAATTGACAAAATAATATATGTATATTCAACATTCATACCTGGACACAGTTGATTATAGCAACATAGCTCCCCCATACTCGATGCCGAGCTAGAGTGTAATAGCTCCCCCGTAATCAGTGAACGGTGCTGAGCTAAAAGCAATAGCTCCCCCGGAAATAGTGCATGAAACCTGTATAATATCTCCCAAAAAGCACAAACAAGCACAGATATACCAAAAGATAGGATATGATACCAATACCAAGAGAATATATCCAGACATATATATCCAGCCAGAATATACATAGTTCTCCCCCTTTTGGCAGTTAGCAATATAGACTGCAGATGAATGAATAATAGAGAAACTACAGAAGATAATTATAGTTATACAACCACACCAAGCAGAGAAGAAACAGTATAGAAATAATCAAAAGAAGTACTAGCATAAAGTGTCATAACCAAATGTCAAACACATAACCAGAGTTTAAAAACATCCAAGTACATAAAACTGAAACTAACTAGAAATGAAAATGCATCAACTAATGTCATCATCAGCAGCAGCAGCAAGTAGAAGCCAATCTCCATCACGGAGCACGAGAAGGTCCTGGAACATCTGAAGGACCAGGGAAGGAGCGACGAGGGTCCACAAAAGCATCATCCGGATCCATGTAACGCAAAACCCACGGATCATCAATGCGATGACCTGCGCGCGCTGGATCCCTCTCCATGGGAATGTGCAGATGCTGAGACAGGGAATATCGTATATCATGCAGAGAGTTGCCGAGAGCACTCATCTGCAGAGTAGTACGATAGTCCAGCTGTGTCCAGCGATCGTCCTCAAGAGTAAAACGATCCCGGAGCAAAGTCTGAATAGACTCAAGGGTGGCAGGTGGAGGAGGTGCATCCTGACCGAGTGGAGGAGAGTCAGGCTCCGCATCATCAGAATGCTCAGAGGCCTCAGGAGAGGCGACGACTGCCTGAGTACGTCGTGCTTTGGACAGAAAAGTAGGAGCAGGCAAGAACAGACAGTCATGAATAGGAATGATGAATGCACGAAAAACCATAGGAAGGTATAAAGGATAAACCAAGGCTCTTGGTTTCTTCCTACAATTTATCATCCAATCCATCATTGTCCTAGGAAGATTGAAGGGGATACGATAATGAAGGTGATATAAAGCAGAGATCTCAAAGTAGGTAACTTCATCAGTTGAACCAGCCTTGGGTAAGATGGTGTTAAAAATCATTCGATGAAGCTCATAGAAGTAGGGGTTGAGATGCTTGACCATAAGTTTGCGAGGACTTATGTTGGGAGCACATAATTCCTCCTTGAATCCTTCAAGAGAAGTATCGCCAACAAATTGAAATTGACGTGCTTCCACAAGTTTATCCCAAGCATCAAGATGAACAAGATCAAGGAAATCCCCCAACTTAGAATCATTGAAGACTATGTCAATACCGGCAACCCGGGAATAGATGTGGGTTGCATCAAAAGTTAAATTGCAATAAAATATTTGGATTGCACTACGGTAGATGACAAAATTTGAAGCAACTAAAGCATCCAAACATAGATCACGAAACAGAGATTCAAATTGAGCAAAGATTGTAAAATTTATCGGATGTCCCCCGAACACCGGACGAGTACAAAAGTCGCTAAACCATGCATTAGACGCGTCTAGCGACACAAATAATCGTTCGTCATCTGTATTAGGGTCTTGGGGATTAGACGGGTTGAACAACGGATGAAGGGGTTGTTGTTCACCTACTTGCTCAACGGGAGGAGGAGGATTCGAAGAGGAGGCACCCTCGGTTCGGATTCTCTTCCCACGATTGGGCAAGCATGGAGCCATTTGCAAGAAATTAGCGAACTTGAAATAGAGAGAAAGAAGGAGATATACCTGAAAATAACAACAAACAGTGGAAGAGAATGATGAGAAACCCTTTTTCCTTGGTTTTGAGAAGTAATGGAGCCTTCTAGATCAAAAACTAGGGTTAGGATTTTGAGAAAAGAGTTTGGAGAGGTGAGGAAGGAGGCAAAGGTGAAGGAGAGAGAGGGAATCCCGAAATAAAATAGGGGTTTGTCTTTGGTCGGATGACATATGGACCATAGGATCTAAATTGATCCAACGGCAGAGCCAGCTCCCGACGCTGGAACTTAGGGACCGAACTCGGCCCGAACTCTGTTAGGGGCAGAGTTCGGCCCGAGTTCTGGATCAGTGGTCCAGAACTAAAGGCAGGCTGAAAAGATAGAAAAATTGATTAAGTGTTGAACAAAAGAGATTTTTAGGATAAAAGATTGATGAAAACAATGAAGTACATAGAGAGGTACACAAAGGTCATAATGAACTTTAGGAAAAATCAATTAGGCAATAATAAATCGGAACAAACCATATAATAAACAAGGAAATATATTGTAATTCAGTATTTCAAATTTGCCATGGGTTAGCTGCAGGGGCCGGATCCCAGCTAGCGGTAGTCCTGAGGACTAGTGCACCGTGTCGCTTAGGCTTTTACGCCTTTTTGTCAGAAGGACCCTTTCGGCTTGTACCCATAATAAATTCGTCATAAAAGAATCAAAATATACTCGATATTTACGCAAGTAAGTCTCAACTTATAACTGCTTCATCCAAAATTCCGAGTTCACGACAAAGAAAATTGAAGCGCTCTTCGGATAATGGCTTAGTAAAGAAATCTGCTAGCTGATGATCAGTGTCAATAAATTCTAAGTTAATCGTGCCATTTTGCTGATGATCACGCAAAAAGTGGTGTCTGATCTCAATGTGTAGTGCGTGAGTGGCAGACAGGGTTCTTAGTCAAATTGATGGCACTAGTATTGTCACAGAATATAGGAATATGCATGAAAGATAATTTATAGTCTTCAAGGGTTTGCTTCATCCACAGAATTTGTGCACAACAACGCCCAGCTGCTATGTATTCAGCTTCTGTTGTGGATAGTGCGACAGAGTTCTGCTTCTTGCTAAACCATGAGACTAAAGCCTTTCCTAATAAATGACACGTGCCACTAGTACTTTTACGGTCGACCTTGCATCCAGCAAAGTCAGCATCAGAGTAACCAATGAGGTCAAATGATGTTGACTTGGGATACCATAGGCCCACTGTAACCGTACCCTTAAGGTATCGAAAGATACGCTTAACCGCGGTCATGTGAGATTCCTTAGGATTTGCTTGATATCTAGCACATAGGCAAACACTAAATATGATATCGGGGCGACTAGCAGTTAAATAAAGTAAGCTGCCTATCATACCTCGATACTTACGTTGATCAACGGGTTTGCCGCTCTCATCTGGTTCGAGTTTGGTTGAGGTAGCCATTGGAGTGCTGATTGGTTTGATGTTGTCAAGATCGAACTTCTTCAGCATGTCCTTGGTATACTTCGATTGACAGATGAAAGTTCCATTAGCCAGTTGTTTTACTTGCAGACCAAGAAAGTAGTTGAGCTCTCCCATCATGCTCATCTCAAATTTCGTCTGCATACACTTGGCAAATTCTTGACAAAGAGTTTCATCAGTAGACCCAAAAAGAATATCATCAACATAAATCTGAATTAATAAAATAGTGTCTTTGAAAGATTTTATAAACAGTGTAGTGTCAATTTTCCCTTTTGAAAAACCTTTCTCAAGTAAGAAGCTACTTAGCCTTTCATACCAAGCTCTGGGGGCTTGTTTGAGGCCATAAAGTGCTTTCTTTAGCTTGAACACGTGGTCGAGAAATTTGTGATTTTCAAAGCCAGGAGGTTGTTTCACATAAACTTCCTCCTTAATAAAACCATTCAGGAAAGCACTTTTCACATCCATTTGAAATAATTTAAAGTTTTGAAAATTAACAAAAGCACAAAGCATCCGAATGGATTCTAGTCTAGCAACAGGAGCATACGTCTCATCGTAGTCGATACCTTCCTCTTGGTTGTATCCTTGAGCTACTAGACGAGCTTTGTTACGTGTGACTGAACCATCTTCATTTACTTTATTTCTAAAAACCCATTTAGTACCAATTATCGAGTGATTAACCGGTCTAGGAATGAGTTCCCATACTTGGCTTCTCTCGAATTGGTTGAGTTCTTCTTGCATAGCAGAAATCCAAAATTTATCATTAAAAGCTTCAGAAATGTTTTTAGGCTCTACTTGTGAAATGAAGGCAGTGCTAGCAACGGAGTCTCTTAGTGATGATCTAGTAGTTACTCCACGTGAAACTTCTCCTATAACTAAATTTTCTAGATGAGATGGTTTGAAAGAGAATTTCTTAGGCAAACCCTCCAGAGAATTAGTTTCGGTTGAAGTATTCATTTGAGTAGAAGTTGATGGCTCAACGTCATCATCAAGAGTACTTGCTGCACTGTTGTCTTCATCAAAAGTCACATTTGTTGACTCTTCCACAATAAGTGAGCGTTTATTGAAAACTCTATATCCCTTACTCTTGGCGGCATAACCAAGAAAGATACCATCGTCAGCTTTGGCATCAAATTTGCCTAAGTTGTCTTTGGTGTTAAGGATAAAACATCTACAACCAAAAACTTTAAAATAAGAAACATTGGGGGTTCTCCCAAACCAAAGCTCATAGGGTGTTTTTTTCGTAATGGGACGAATAAGTACCCTATTTAAAATATGGCATGCGGTACTTACAGCCTCTGCCCAAAAATATTTCGGAAGAGAAAATTTATTCAACATGACTCTAGCCATATCTCCAAGAGTCCTATTCTTCCGCTCCACAACACCATTTTGTTGAGGAGTTCTAGGACAAGAGAATTCATGATCAAAACCATTTGCATTACAAAAACTTTCAAAATCATAATTTACGAATTTGCCTCCATGATCACTTCGGATTCGAGTAATCATATAGCCTTTTTCGTTTTGAACTTTCTTTACAAAAATTTTGAAAGCAGAAATAGCATCGCTCTTATTAGCGAGAAAGAAAACCCATGTAAATCTCGAAAAATCATCAACAATAACAAATGCATAAAGTTTGCCTCCAAGGCTAGCTATTCTACTAGGACCAAATAAATCCATATGAAGTAGTTGCAAGGGTCTAGTAGTACTTACAGAGTTGATAGAATGAAATGAGGATTTAGTTGTCTTGTTTAGTTCACATTCGGCACATACCGTGTCCTTTTTGAACGTGATGTCAGGTAATCCTCTCACTAGCTTCTTGGTAGAAAGCCTGGATATAGCATCCATGTTGGCATGACCAAGACGCTGGTGCCAAAGTAGTCGTTCGTCTTTGTGGGCATATAGACATCTACCTGCATTGTTAGTATTTATAGAAAGATAGAAAATGTAGATGTTGTCCTCTCTTTTCCTTTCAAAAGCAATGTCTCCTGTTGACCTATCATAGATGTAGCAACTGTTTTGTCCAAAGTTAATATCATATCCATGATCAGCAAGATGACTAATGCTGAGCAGGTTATGCTTTAACTCGGTCACTAGGCAGACATCCTTTATTACAGGAGAAGGAGGATGACCAATGATACCATTACCTATAATGTGCCCTTTGAGATTGTTACCGAAGGATACGTATCCTTCTCTCTTCATCGATAGTGATGCAAAAAGATTTGCGTCTCCCGTCATATGTCGCGAGCATCCACTATCGAGAATCCACTTACTTTCAGTTGAGGAGGAAAGGTCCACCTACATCAAGAGTAGATGTGACCTTTGGTACCCGAGTTCTTGAGGGTCCTGAAAAGTTAGTCTTTGGGAACCAAGCATATATCCTTTTATCTACAAGTCTTCTAACTCTGCACTGTGGTGAGATGTGTCCATGTAATCCACAATAAGTACAGATAGCATTCTTATTTATACTAGGAGCATGAGAATAATATCTATAAGCAACAGGATGAGGATGGACATGATGTGAAGAGTTAGCATGGTGAAGATGATTATGCATGGAATAAGTGGCATGGTGATGGTGTCTATGAGGCATAGAATGATGGTATTGTCTATGATGTGTGACATGCTGATATTGTCTAGATGGCATGGCATGATGATTTTGTCTATATGGTATATGAGGACCTTGTCTATATGGCATTGCATGATGATTTTGTCTATATGGCATGGCATGATGATTTTTATGTGTGGAGTGATGTTGATTGTGTCTTTGTGCATGATGAGTGTGTACTGAGTGAGAATTATTCTTACGTGCACGTGGTTTGTGAAAGTTTGTGTATATAAATGCATGGTTATGTGCTGCATGAGAATGACGTGATTGACTAGCATGAGTGGTATTGTGCCCATGTGATTGGGTTTGAGGTTGAACAACCTGTTTACCCAATTTGGTTTCTAATCTTTTAGAAACAGCTTGCAGTTCATCAACCTTAATATTTAAGCCATATATCTTAGTCATGGAAATCTTGTGTCTACTCTTTTCTTCAGCAAGCAACGTGTTGAGTGTAGTGATTTCTTGAGTTTGTTGCTCAATACGTGCTTCAGCATCATGCAAGCTTAATTTAAGCTTGGATACTTCATCAGTGTCATTAGTGGGTGACGTGTTTCTAACATTATCAAGAAGTAAAGAAATTCTTTGTATCTCATCTTCTAGACTTTTGATTTTGTCCTTGGCATGTTTATATTTACCGATGACCTTTTTATGATCATCGAGTAAATCAGTGAAAGCATTGCCAAGTTCATCAAAAGAGAAGTCATCCAGAGTTTCGTTAGATACCTTGTTGGAAGTTGCCATCAGGCACACATTTGTTGTATCTTGAGGAGAGTCCTTTTCTTCCTCAGAGTCACTCGCTTCACTTTCATGCCAGATGCCTGTGTTGGCATATTTCTTTGATGAGTTCTTTTTGTATGGCTTCTCATAGCGGTTGCTCTTCTTCAGGAATGGGCAGTCTTTTCGAACATGTCCAGTTTTCTTGCAACCGTAACAAGTTGGTTCCTCTTCATCGTCTTCTTGAGATTCCTTCTTCCTTCGATTGAAGCGAAGGAATTTCCTGAAGTTGCGAACCATGAGAGCTTGGTCTTCATCATCCGAGTTATCTTCTTCGGTCTCATCATGATTAGCTCTTCGTTGATGAGCTTTGAGTGCGATCTCCCTGGTCTTCGGAGCAGGCTCTTCGAAGTCCTTGAGGTCAAGCTCGTGAGTCATAAGCTTACCCATCAAGGTCTCCATTGACATTATTGTGAGATCGTTTCCTTCTATGATGGCTGTCACCTTAGGGTTCCAAATCTTTGGTAGCCCTCTGAGTAGCTTACGAATCTTCTCGTGGTTTGAGTACTGCTTTCCAAGCGAGGATAGAGGATTGATGATGTCGAGGAATCTTGTGAACATTTGAGTGATCGTCTCACTTGGCTTCATCTTGAAAGCTTCGTATTCTTGAGTGAGACGGCTTATTTTGGATTCCTTGACCTGTGTGGTTCCTTCATGCGTCACTTCTAGAAGTCTCCATACTTCATGAGCAGTGGTGCATGTAGAGACCCTGTTGAACTCATTCCTGTCTATAGCACAGAATAAAGCATTAATAGCCCTAGCATCTAGACTTGCCTGTTTCTTCTCCTCGACAGAATATTTGTCGTATGGTTTCTCAATGAGGTCACCATCGACAACTATCCTGGCAGGCTTTTTGTAACCGTCAGTGACGACAGTCCATAGGTCAAAGTCTAGAGACTTAAGATAGAAGCTCATCCTTGTTTTCCAATATGTGTAGTTTGTCCCATCAAATAGGGGAGGCCTATGAGTGGACTGACCTTCACCATGATTGGAAATCAAGGATTGTGTGGTTGCCATGGATCAGCTCTTAGGATGTTAGTCCTTATAAAGAGAACAGAGCTCTGATACCAATTGAAGAACAGTTTGGCAACTCTAGAGGGGGGTGAATAGAGTTTATATAGAAAAATAGCCAATTAAAAATAACTCCTTCACCGATAATAAATAATCAGAGCAAAGTACGGAAAATAAATGAAGAGCAGAAGAGCATACGCAAACACAGCGATTTTAACCTTGTTTCCCTCGTGGAGGACTAGTCCAGGCCTGAGAACTCTAGCTCAGGATTAAATCCACTATTTGTGAAATAGTAGTTTACAACCCGTGCCTTTTCTTCAGAAGAGCACGTCAACTTCTAACAGAGGATCGCAGTGGCGATTTGCTTGGAATTGTCCAAGCGACTTCTTCGACTCTTGTACAAAAATCCTAACTGAGAGATGCTGAGCACTCGAGACTTAGGAGGCTTGTGGCTAGTAGATGGGAAGGGTATGGCTTATTGAGCTTATAAGAGAGAATAGAAGAGAAGATTGGATAGATTGAAATGAGAGAATTCATGCCCTATTTATAGTGTTTTTATAGGCAGAATTCGGCCAAAATTCGGGTAGGAAAATTCAAAAAATTTGGCCGTTGGACAACTAACAACCAGCTATCCCTAAAATTAGGGTTCCTAATTTCTAGGGGACAGAGTTCGGCCCGAACTCTGTGTGGAGGCAGAGTTCGGCCCGAACTCTGTCTCCAGAGCACAGAGTGGTTCTAAGGGGACCAGTGGGCAGTTTTTGGTTCAGTGGAGCTTGGAATTTTGGGTAGGTTATAGACTAAGTTCCAAGAGCTCAGCATGACTCAGAGTACACAAGTCTAGACTCAATGAAATTATAAAATACAGACTCCAGAACACACTGAGAGCCGGAGACTGAGCTGTCATCTGTCTTGAACTGAATGCAGTCGTCGTATGTCGTATTGAATTAATACAAATATTATTTAGTCAATGTAGTCAATATTTGGTTGACTGTGACTTTGTGTCAACAACTTGACGTGTGCATAACTGCAAGGACGCGTGGCAAATTTTGGTGGAGATACGTTGGAGTGCGGTTGAGAGTAGTGGAGTATATCCAGGAGAGATTGATGGCATGAATGCCTGTTGCATAACTTCTGAGCATGTGGGTAACCGAATACAGGTCACATGAGAACGTGTGTTGACTGTATATTTGAAGTAATTCTGAATGCATTTGCTTTGATACGTTATCTTTTGGAGAAGCATGACTAGCATACACTGTCTTGTTTGAAGAGGAGTCGTATGGAGTACATACGCTCACTTGATGAGGAGTCGTATGGAGTACATATGCTCATTTGATGAGGAGTCGTATGAAGTACATACGCTGCCTTGATGAGGTGTCGTATGAAGTACATACGTTGCCTTGATGAGGAGTCGTATGAAGTACATATGCTGCCTTGATGAGGAGTCGTATGAAGTTCATACGCTGCCTTGATGAGGAGTCGTATGAAGTACATATGCTGACTTGATGAGGAGTCATATGACTGGAGAAATAGACACGTAGCTGTCTTCAATCTTCTCAAATACGTCATATCTTCCAATAACTGACAAATATCTCTCGAGCGTCGTGTTGCAGATATGACGGCTGACAGGCTGTCAGAAATGACAGTAATGATGGCTGTGCATTTATGATGGCTAATGGGCTATCCTCGTAAAAGACAAAATTAACTCTCGAAAATCTATACGACTGTTAATTCTCCTAAGATAGCTGTTCTTTGCACGAAAGACGAAGTGTCAGATTTATTGTCCACTGAGTGTATACTGTGCTGTCAGTCGAGAAATAATAAAATATTCACTGAGCGTATGACTTTTGCACTGAGCGTATGACTTTTGGCTGAGCGTATGACCTTTGCTGAGCGTATGGCCTTTGGCTGACTTGGTCTTATGTCAGCGTGTCAGAATTTTTCACACCCTACAAGACCCCCTTCAATGTTTTCGAACTTTATGATTTTCAAAAGTTCGAAATTACTTTGAACTCAAAGTGGGAATAAGTCTTGACACGCTGGCATGAGTTTTTTATCTCCTCGATATCAGTGCATATCTCTAGGGATTCTATATTTTGAAAACGGCTGCCGTTTGGGCTTCTCTTTCTTCTATAAATAGGTCTTTAAGAACTTAATTCTTTTCTTTACTTTTGCCTTCCTCTTTGAGAGAGAATCCAGAGCTCAAGCTTTCTTCTTCTCTAACCTAATCTTCGTCAATGGCACCCAAGCTCGATGCTGCCGCGAAGGGGAAAGGTAAGGCTCCTGCAGAGCCGTCTCGACCAGTCGCCGCTGCCGAAACCACTAAGAGAACCGCCGAGCAGCATTTTCTACAGAGCGAACTTCCGTTGAAACCCCTATATGGTGAGGATGGGGACGATGAACATTAACCATCCCTTTTTAGGGCTCTGGTTAGGACAAAATCAGAAAATGTATCCCTTTTTAGGGTCAATACGTCAGAAAATACACTTCCCTCATTAGGGTTTTAGTAGTTTTCCATGTTTTTCGTCTATACGAAAAATATGCTTTGAGCGTATTTCTGTAAGATATGCATATCTTTGATAGAAATGTCAAAATACGCTGATCTGAAGGAATACGCTACGTCAAGTCGTCTCGTTGAGATACGCTGACTCTCTTGTTAGCGTATCTTTAATGAACATCTTGCTAACCATACACTGTTCTTTGAAAAATTCCATACGACTGCTTGCTTTGGTTAGACATACACATAGCTGAGCGTATGTTGAACTTAGAATCTGTCATACGCTTAGGATAGACTGAGCGTAGGTTAATCCTTGAACTTGACATACGCTTAGGATGGACTGAGCGTAAGTTGATCTTTGAACTTGACATACGCTTAGGATGGACTGAGCGTAAGTTGATATTCTGGCCACTTATTTCTCCTTTGTAGTGGATATTCTGGCCCAAGAAGCACAGTTTGAAGGATGTGCAGGGAGCAACTATAAGAGTGATCTATCCCATGTCCACTTTCCACAGTTTGATGAACCTTCTACGAGGATAGCCATTCTGAAAAATCAAGACAGCGAAACCCTGCTGAGTCTGATAAGTGGTCAACCACTGCAGAGTGTGGATAGTGTTACCCACTCAAAACCGGCATTTCTATTCGGGGACGCTATTGACAAAGACTCACAGCCAGCCTCCAATAAAGTGTCATACTCGTATTACCGGGATGGTAATGCGACCCAGCTGATGTATTTGACTGGATTGTCTAAGAGTATCAACATAGCTCATTTATTCCATGCGAGTCACCAAAGGCACATGAAATGGGATATTACTCCAACCCGTCAAGCAAAAGCTGGATGGATAGGGTACAAGGGAAGATTTCACAGTGGTACTGAGCCGTATGTTTCAGTTTTACGAGGATTATTGCCATCCACAATTCCCCCTGAGGATTCTGCACTTCTGATGCCGGTTAGAGTCCCAATATTCGTAAATGAATTTGCACAGCTAGAAAATGTTGTCTATCCGAAACAGTCCATGAGACTCACTGGTCTCGTGAATCCAGAGAATACCAGATGGACTGCTCTCGTGAGATGGATTCTGAGGGATTATGGAGAACAGTTGAAGGCAATAGGCCTGTACGATGCCATCAAGTGCACTGCTTATGGTTTTAGGCCGAATCCAGATTTGTTCCTGGCACTAGCAGAAAGGTATAACTACCGCACTGGAACTTTTATGACTCCGAGAGGCGAGATGGGATTCGCTCTCCACGAAATGGCGTACATTTCTCAGCTGCCGACAGGAGATCTACCGTATGAGGAGTATATCCCGTTTATTGATGAAATGAACTAGATCTCTGATGCCAACCCGCTAATTCTTCATATATTCAAAGAATTAATGTGCCACTATAGTATCTGGAAGACCTTTTATAAGGCAAAAGATATAGATTCATGCTGTTATACTTCGAAGTGGATGGCCTACTTATTCCAAGGTCGCACCGAAGAAACTCAGAAGAAGAAGAAGACCGAACAATATATTGGTCGTTTTAAACCTCTGAGTCAAGCCAAAATTGACAGATTAATCCGGGAGACCACCCATGATGACATCATAATCGAAGAAGATGAAGGCACCTATAAAGCTGGTGATAGGTTAGAGACCTACATAAAGCAAGGTAGCCGGTCTTTATCTAATGAAGGTCATCTGGCCGAATTTTTATCCCTTTGGCTGAGAAGATTCGTAGTACCCGGCATCTGTTCGACAGACAGGATTCACCGAGGAATCGTACTTGCAGCAGTCCGTCTGACGTTCGGGTACAAGATGGACTTGCTAACGGCGATGACATGCCGTCTGAACGCCGGTTTAAAGGCATATGCAGACAGAATGTTTAACCTGGCGAAGAAGAAACTAACAGCTTTTTCTCGGATAGAAATGCCCTTCACATATTTGTACGGCTGGCTGCTCGTCCGCTTTGAGTCTCTTATGAGTGCTGGACTGGCCAGACCAGATGATACTTTCTTAGAAAGATACCGTCATACGCCCAAGTGGAAATATGACACCCTGACAGACTGTAGGACCATACTGAATAGAAGAGAACTATGGAGTTTCACCTGTGTTCCTCCGCCTGTCGGTTATGAGACTATGCCTGCGAAGATGATTGATGGCACTGGTGCCAATGAACTGGATGATGTTCGGCACGAATGGCTGAAGATGATCAGACCATCCCACCTGGTCTGTCGCTATGACGACATCACTTATTTGGAGCCATATCTTTCGAGTAGATTTGCTCGGCAATTCGGCTATGATCAGTTGCATGTAGGGAATGAAACGACATGCTTCAACCATCAACGCGGATTGATCGACGGTGCGAGAGCCTGGATATATTATATTGCCAAAGGCACCGGAGCTACCTTTACAATGCCAGATCCGGTTAATCATCGGAAAGGAGCTAGGATGTTGGCGTCTTATGCCAAGTTCTATGTATCTGCGAATACATTTGATGAAAAGTTCAGCATCTTGGATAAGAGCTTCATTCATGTTACTAAAAAGTCAGCCAAGTCAACTCTGCCGGAAGATTGTCACGACCGAGAGGATCCTCTCGCTACTGATGAGATTTATGAAGAAGTCTCAATAGGGAATCTCTTTTCTGATGAACTTCATCAGCCACTACACGTACCGCTTGGAAATATCGAGAAGAGTGTATCTGCTGAGGGTACACCGAAGAGAAAGCGTGGCAAGGGTGCTTCCGGGCCCGCTCCAAAAAGAGTTACTCGAGCAGAAGTTCGTAGTCGCATAGGAGTTACTATCCCGGGGACTTCTCCTGCTTCGAGTCAACATATCAGAGATGCTGATGAAGAAGGTAGTGACTCCAAAAAAGATTATCCTACCATTCCACTAATGAAAAGGGTAGGAAAAAGAAAAGTGGTAGTTTCAAAGACTAAAACTGTAATTTTTCTTGATGCAGAAAGCCCCACCAATCGTGCTGAACGGTTAGCTCAAGAGAAACAAACTGCCCTTGCTCCTCAGCAAAGAGTTGAAGCGGGATCTTCTACTGCCAAGAAGATTATTGAAGTTTCCTCCCCTACACCCTCGGAAGTGCAGCCCACGTAGGACGCTAATATAGAACCTGCTGCGGAGGATTTGATAGAAGAATCGGCAGCTAAGCCATCTCCTGATCGAACAATACTGGCTGCCGAGGATCTTTCCAAGGTAGTGGATGAGCATGCCGAACCATCTGAAGAAGAACAGGTTGACTACGAACCTTCGTCTCATTCCTTTGAAGATGAGGATATGGAGATTGAAGATGAGTCACCAACTGAAATCCGTGTCGATGAGTTGAAGACGGCCGGCCAACATTAGGGGTTGATTCCAGAGCCAGAGAACCTTCTAGAAATAGAAGTCCATGTTCCGAGCACCTCTGGGGCAGAAAGTAGTGAACTGAGACCAGTGTCAAAAGACACTTTGAATAGACTGCGAACAGGGCTGAACGATCCTAGAGAAACAGAGTACGAGCCAACTTCAGGTAATATTTTATCCAGTAAAGTTTTTGTCTTTTCTTGTTTTATTGTCTTTAATTTTGATCAAGCTTCTTTGATTCCAAAAGTTGTAGGAACTACACCAGCGAAGACCTCGACTCATGCTCCACCTGTTCGAACTGAGGTTGGTGAGGGAAGCTCGCATTTACCAAGTTCTCCAAAAGCACATACTTCTGTTTCCAGAATAGAGCCCATTCCAGCTTCCTATTTCACAATGGCAGCAACTTCCGATTTTGAAACAGGGATAGCAAGGACCATGGCGATGTATTCAGATATTATTTATTCATATCTGGATACATTCTCTAGGCGATTTATGAAGGACGAGACTATGCCTTTTTCCAATCTCCGAACGGCGATCAATTTCTCGCTCTTTGCGACAGGCTGGTTATGAAACTCAGTGTACTTTCTTTGAGCATCTCCTAGATGATTTGGAAGTAACCATCCACAAATACTGGAAGATCAAGAAAGAAGATGTTAAATCCTTGACTGTGGCTGAGATTGCTCAACTGGAACGTGAAGCTCAAACCCAGCAGGCTGCTTTGAAAGAATTCCTTGCTTTGTCATCTGAGAAGTAAATGGCGAAGGATGAGGAAATAGTATTAACTCGTCAAAAGATACAATGTCTGGAAACTGAGGAAATATCTAGAGCTGAAGAACTCCAGAAGCTAAAAGAAGAATTAGCTCGTCTCCAGGAGCGCATTGTATCCGCAGAAAAAGAGCAATCTGATATTATCGTTGTTCGTATAGCTGAAGCTACCCGCTATCAAGTTCTACAGTAAGAGCGGGAACAGATACAGACTGATCAGATAGAAGAAACCAATCGTCGTAGTTTTGTTATCATTAATTTTGACCAACAGATAGTTGCGATTGAAGCAACAGAGCGAATTCGTAAAGCTCATGAAGAGAAGATGAATAATGTACTTGCTCATATTCAGAAGATTATTACTCCTTCTAAATAGATTAATACTCACTTGTAATCAATATTTTGATTTTGACTGAGGAAATGAGCATTTGATCTGATTTTGATTTTGTGTATGATGTTTTTGTCGAAAATATGTTCAGAGGTAAATAATACATGACATATTTTAATAGAATGAAATATACAAATGAATTTTGTAATTTCATCAGATGATATTAAACTAAAAAAATTTAGTTTAATACTGATTAGAGAAAATAGAATTCAGATATAAAGATATCTTTGAACTCAATTTTCCATGATCTTTGGACGCGGAAATCAAAAGACTAGATATCATTTTCATAGAATAGAAAATATGATACTGAGATAGAAAATTTAGAGGTAATATGGACGTGATTTTCTATATGAGATCTTTATTAAATCCACAGGGGATCTAAAAAGACAGAATATCAAATTCTCTGGAAAGATGATATGTGGTAGAATATCAATTTCCGCTGGGGATAACGATATTGAGACGACATTTGTGGGGAAGAATAAACTCTGAAAATATCATATATCAACGAGATTTATACATAATATTTCTTTAAGAATTTGCCGTTGATTGGCATCATCGTGACTTTACCATCCATAGAGGTAAGCTGATATGCTCCATTTGAGAAGACTTTGTTTACGACGAATGGGCCTTCCCATTTCGCATCAAACTTGCCTTTGCTCATATGTGTCATAGTCATTGGACGTTTGACGGTAAGAACAAGTTCTCTTTTTCGATATGCTCTGACTTTCACCTTCTGGTTAAAAGCTTTTGAAATTCGGGCCTGATACAGCTCGATATTTTGTTGAGCATACAATCATTTTTCGTCTAGAGCTTCTAGCTCTTGAAGTCGAAGATGATCATTGTTCTCTGTTGTAAGTTCATTGGAGATTGTGATTCTCAGAGAAGGAATCTGGATCTCGACGGGAAGGACAGCTTCACACCCGTATACCAAAGAGAAAGGCGTACACCCGGTCGCATTGCGAACTGTGGTGCGGTAGGCCCATAAACATTCACCAAGCTTCTCGCTCCAGTTGCGTTTGTTAGAAGAAACGAACTTTTTGAGGAGTTTGATGATGGTTTTATTGAAAGCTTCCGCCAATCCATTAGCTGCTGGATTATATGCTGTAGAATCTAGGTTATTGATTCGATGGTCGTCACAGAATCGAGTAAATTTCTGACTGACGAACTGTGGTCCATTATCATGAATAATGTGCCGAGGAATACCAAATCGATAGATGACATGATGCTTGACAAAGTTGATGTCGTTGGAAGTTTTGACTTCGAATAGCGGGATTGCTTCAGCCCATTTGGAAAAGTAGTCGGTTATTGCTAGAATAAACCGATGTCCTTTTGATGACGGTGGGTTGATGGGACCAATGATGTCCATGCCCCAGGCCTCGAAGGGCCACGATGCCGCTGTCGGGTGTAAGAACTCTGACGATTGATGGATAAAGTCTGTATAGATTTGACAGGCTTTACATTTCTGGGCATATTGAATGGCGTCAGCCACCATCGTGGGCCAATAATAACCCATACGTCGGATGCGATCTTGAAGTTTAGGACCTAGTTGATGGGCTCCGCAGACACCATCATGTGCTTCACGGATAATCTGTTGCGCTTCCTCACCAGCGATGCATCGGAGGAGAAGACCATCATAGGTCCGACGATATAGTGTCTTTGTCGTATGATTATAATAGAATCTGAGAGATCGACGTCGAATAGACGCTGCTTCGCTCCGATTATCAGGAAGTATGTCATACAATACAAAGTCTAGAAATGGACGTCTCCAGTCTTCGGTCATGACTTCTGTTTTATTGGAAAAGACGTATTCCATAGTAGAATCGGAAGAAGACGAGGATGCTCTGTCAAACCCTAATCCAGTGTTAAGGTTAGAGGAATTAAATTCGTCAGGGTTAAGATAATTTTCGTTTGGATCATAGGAAAAACCCAAAGCCAAATTATTCTCGATATAGAATAGCTCCCGGTTATAAACCACTATTAATTGTTGACGTCTGACCAGTATGGCTAGCACAGCGGTAAGATTGGCCAAAGCATCGGCTTCTGTATTACAGGCTCGTCGATCGTGTTCAATAAAGAAACCTTCAAAGGAAGAGGCCATAGAGAGTGCTGCTCGGTAATACGGTATCAAATCCTGATGACGGACTTAATATGTACCTCTGATTTGATTGACAATAAGTTTGGAGTCTCCATAAACTTCTAAATACTGAATATCCAGGTGTTTAGCAAGTTGAAGACCGATGAATAACGTATTGTATTCGGCTACATTGTTTGAACATGATTAATCCAGAGAATAAGCCCTTTGAATAGTCAACCCTTCCGGGGATACAAGAACAATCCCGACTCCGACGACAATATCGCCATTGGGACCCATTCTAGACGCTCCATCAAAGAATAGATGCCAGGTAGGAGTTTCTTCATAAACATGATTTGAATCCATAACTTCATCTGGAATCTCATCGTATAATTTAGAATCCTCTGGAACTGCATGAGCTGCCAAGAAATCAGCAAGAGCCTGTCCCTTAACCGACTTTTGAGGAATATAATGCATGTCATATTGAGCTAACAAGATTCCCCAATTAGCCAGTCTGGAGTTGAGAATACCGGGTTTCTTCATCATAATCTTGATGGGATTCACTCTGGAAATGACATGAATCGTTTGACCGATAATGTAATATCGCATCTTTTGAACGGCAAACATTAATGCTAGGCATTCTTTCTCAATTGGAGAATAACGCGGTTCAATACCTGTCATTATGCGACTGAGGTAATAAATAGCCTATTCATGGCCATCTTTATTTTTTTGAGCGAGCAATGCACCGAGAGAATGATCCATGGCTCAAACATATAGAAGGAATGGTATTCTCGAGATGGGAGGTACCAAAACCAGAGGGCTCATGAGGTACTGTTTGATATCGTCAAATGCTTTTTGACATTCTTGGTTCTAGACGAAGGACACACCATTCTTCAGAGGTTTGTTGAACGGTCTGCAGCGTCCTGATAAATTGGATATGAATCTCCTGATATAAGCAATTCTTCCTTGAATTCCTCGTAGCTCTTTTAAGGTGCGTGGAGGATGCATCTCTTGGATGGCTTTGATCTTCTCGGGATCTACGTGTATACCTTTAGCGGTAATGACGAAGCCGAGAAATTTACCACTAGAGATGCCCAGGAAGGACTTAGCAGGGTTCATCTTAAGTTGATGTTGACGCATTAAATCAAAGATAGTCTTTAAATCTTGGATATGATCCTCCTTTTGTCGACTCTTGACTGCAATATCATCAACGTAGCATTCAACTGTTTTCCGAAGATGTTTGCGGAATATAGTGCTCATTGCTCGCTGATATGTTGCTCCTGCTTTTTTGAGACCAAACGGCATCACTGTGTAACAGTATGTACCGATCGGCGTTCTGAAAGAAGTATGTCTCTCGTCGTCTGGAAACATTTTGATTTGGTTGTACCCTGAATACCTATCCATAAATGACATTCGTTCGAAACCACACGTGTTATCGATCATGACGTCGGTGATTGGAAGAGAAAACTCGTCCTTAGGACAAGCAGCATTGAGATCGCAAAAGTCTATACAGACTCGGATTTTGCCTGTCTTTTTGAGAACATGAACAATGTTAGCCACCTACTCAGGATGTTGTTCCTCTCGAATAAATCCGAAAGCCATAAGCTTGTTGACTTCAGCTTCAATTGCATCCATAATGTCTGGACGAAATCGTCGCTGTTGTTGTTTGACCGGTTTAGCATTCGGCATGTTATTAAGTTTGTGTGTTGCGATCCTCGGATCTAACCCTGGTATATCCTCGTAGCTCCAGGCGAAGACATCGATGTAATCATGAATAAGCTTGATCATGTCTTGCTTATCTGTTTCTGAAAGACTTTCGCTGATGAATATTGGTTTGGGGGATCCCTCCTCACCAACATCAATTTGGATCAATTTATCTTCAATAGGAGGTTCTCTTTGTTCGAACCTGAATTCCCATTGGTTGTCTAATCTTCGAGCCCATTGTTCCGATTCGGGTGATATTTTAAAATCATCTTCAGCTTCATCATTTTCTTGCGGACCGTTGGCGGAGACCATATTGGCGGATAGAGTAGAACGATGAAAATCGCCGATACTTGTGTCGGAATCAGAATAATCATATCGTTCGTCTCCGTTGGATTCTGGATCCTCATGGACTGTGTTGATGAAAGGGGTAGGAGTAATATAACCCAATCCGCTTTTTGTTGTTCCGTATTTCAAGAAAGGAATTCGAACAGGCATTCTTCTTCCTTTTCCCCTATTGAGGTCGGTTCTGAAGTCATAGCCCATGTTCTTGATGATGTTTTTGGACTGTTGACTGTAGCGACGTAGTTGTAACCTTCCAGTATCATCGTTTTGTCGTCATCTTCCAGATTAGGAGGATTCTGGGGCCCCTTGCAGAAAAATATTGGAGTTTCTCCTGACTTTCTAATAGGAACAAGGAAGTATGAATTTTATACAGACTCTAATGATACTTCTGTATGAAGAGTTTGAACAACTCCTATAGTTAGTGGCTCTAAGCTATCTAGCAAATGTAAATAACTTTGTACATGATTACAAACATCAATATACTGTAAAGGAGATGCTTTATTAATATCAGATGCTGTATTTACAGAAGAAGGCTGAGCCTTAGTAGATTTAGTCAAATTAATGACTAAAGGGGGAGAAGAAGGGCGAGCATGAGTTTTGTTTCGATTAAGGTCGATAATAAAAGGCTCAGAGGAGGTGAGCTCCCTTGAAGAGGATTGTGGATAAGTAGTGCGTCTGACTGGAATGACTAGAGTATCTGGTCTAGCCTGAGAAGATGGTGAGAGAGTGGTGCATCCACTGACAGGGATTATCAGCGAATTTTGTGGAGCTTGGGAAGGCAATGAAGTGGTACTTCCTTCAGATGATTTAGTAGACCGCGGATGAGTGATACGCCCTTTTATAGGAATAACAAAGGTGTCATCTTTCGATGTCTCATCATCATCCATAGCTTGTAAGACTTTTGAATACTTATCTTTGTACATGCGAGAGTCACTGTAGTAAGCTTCGACTCCTCTGAAAGGATTAATGTCTGTGACTTCCTTTTGAACTTCTCCCTTTTCATCAATGTATTTGAAGCAATGGTGAAGAGTTGAGGGGACGATATTGTGTTCATGGAGAAAAGGTCTTCCCAAGAGCAAGTTGTAAGATCCAACTAACTCGATCACGTAGAATACGACGCTCGCCCGAAAATTGCCTATTTGTATTTTTAGGCGAATTTTCCCTAGAGGTTTGCTCTTGCCTTGATTGAACCCTAAAATGGTAGTGACTGTCTTAACTAGATGATGAACTGGAATCCGTAAGGCATCCAAGAGACTCTTAGGTATAATACTTAGAGCTGATCCTGGATCAATTAGAATACGGTTTACCTTCATCGTGTCAATATACCCAGTGAAGTAGAGAGGTCGATCATGACGATTGTCCTCTAGAATCATATCGTCTTGGGTAAAAGTGATGTTCGGAATGATTTCCAAGACACTGTTGCAATATAGGCAAGTCACTGGCTCTGCTTTCGGCTTCTTCAGATGAGTCAGGCAAGAGTCTGCTTGCAGTAGAGCTTCACTTAATGTTTTCCGAGTTTCCTTGGATAAACGTAAAAGTTCGAAGATGGACAACCTGGTGGAGTGTTAGCAAGTTGAGCCAGAATGTCAAAATTATATGGCTTCTGCAATCCGAGAGAAAGAGACTTCTTGATTGGTTTATCGAAGCGGGCAGGTTGCTTCCCTTTGTCGGCTGTTGTTGGTTTAGAGGGAATCATTTCAGCAGGGGCATTTGAAGGTCCTTCGTTAGAGATGGGTGCTAGAGCTGCAACCGGAGGGACATCAGGAGTTTCCTCAGGAGCTTCAGCGTAATCTTTTAGATATGTTTTTCCTGACCGGGTTCCGGAGAGAGCTTCGACTTCAGGCTCAGGTTCAGGGTCTATCGAGACCATGTTGTAATCCTTGTTCTTGGTTTTTCGGTGCTTGATGAGAGCTTCAGTCCAGAAATCGAGGCCAACACGGGATTGATTATATCTCAAAGTGAGGGCTAGAGGTGCTCGAAGTCCTTTGCCGGAGCTTAAACCAGGAGCAGTGGCTAGATCATAACCCATCTTCGTCATTAATTCACGAGATTGTGAACTATATAGATGAAATATAGGTTTGTATCTATCTTCGGATCGAGGTACAATTTTTACCTCTGTAGGGGGTGATTTTCCTGCTAGGATGAAAGTAGAGGTTAGAGAAAGATTGGGTGTGATGCTAGAAGTCATATGGCATGACTTAGTCTTTCCAGGCTTCTTTATAGATAAAGGAGCCTTCCGAGGAGAAGAGGGAGACGTCTCAAACTCCGTCACTAAATTGGGGTAGATCCACATAATCTCTCCTTTTTTAGTGGTGACGGGAATAAGTCCTTCATTTTGGGCTGGTGGCATATTTACAACTTCAAGGATTGCTTTAGGGATGGGGACAATCTCATTTTCTACCAATAACGGAAGGAAGTCACCGAACTGCATCGAAATCACATTTGCTGTGACTGTCTTGTCTTTAGGTGTTAGTGTCACAGCTCCTGATTTGATCATTTCTTGGATCTTTCTTTTTAACACGAAGCAAGACCGGATTGTATGACCCAGCATTCTGTGATATGGACAGTATTTTGGATGATCCATTTTATTGGCTTCATCGGGCTTTTTGATCTCTGGCAGTTGTATCTTGTTACCTATAAGTAAACATTCGAAGATGCCTTGAACATCGTCGTCGTCGAAAGAGTATTCTTCCTTTGGCCGAGGAGGTCTCTGCTATTTATTTGTTGGAGCTGGGGTAGCTTGGGTAGATATCACCTCTTGATTTTTGCTTTGGAGATTGACTTCGAGAGTCTCTTTTCCTTTGCGATTGTTGGGTCGCGTACTATTGCTTGTATTTTGACTTGATTCATTGGGAGTCATGTGTACCCCTAGACCTTTGAAAGTCTTGGCACTGACTTCGGCAGCTTTGGCACTGACGATGAAGGAAGGCCAATCTTGGAATTGAGTGGATCCTGTCCACATGCTGATGATTGGTAAGAGATTCGACTTGCAAGTGTCGATAGTGACGGCATCGGGAGTTCCGAGAGGCATTTTTAGAGCTTCTCTTCTGAATCTTTCAATGAAGCTCTCAGTGCTTTCATTAGTTTTCTATTTGATTCGTATAAGAGCTGACATGGTCATGTCGTTAATGCCTTCATAGTATCGTTCTAGAAACATCTGTTTGAACCCGGCAAACGAAGTAATGCACCCATCAGGGAGACTTTGTCACGCCCCGCTCCCGTAGGAGCGATCGTCCTCGCTAAGGCGTGATGCCGCATGAGCCTAGATTGCGCTCATGCAAGGCGGGTTCCATAACGGCCGATTACAGCGGCTGCGACGGGGTCGTCGTACAGAAGTCCCGTGCAGAGACATTGATTTATAGCAGCGGAATTAAAGAAGAACACATGAACACAAGTCATTCTGAAGAATTTCTTTTATTGATATTGAATACAAGATTACATCTGTGGGCGCAAGGCCAAATTACAATATCTCTCGTTGCTCACTTTTCTCTCATTTACAAGTCACTCTGCTCTCTCTCATCTCTCGATACAATACTTGAATCCAGCGGAAGCTTCGGAAGGCGATGTCCATACATTATGTCCTGTATAAGTCTTCAAATCACGCGACCGCACGCTTCGACTCGCCAAGGAACTCCGTGCCTCGACGCATCCAAGCGAGCTCCGCGCCACGAGCTTCTACCTGTGCCTGCACATGAAACACTGTGTGGGTGTCAGTACCACTGTACTGGTGGAGTGAGCTTCTCGTCCACCCATACAAAACCTACACGTTTCATTTACTTTGTGCAACATAAACCCTTTTTCTATTGTCTTTCTATTTTTGCCTTAGGATCAGTTTTAGGACCGGCGCCTTAGCGCAACTTGTGTGTCGAAACCATCCCGTGCTTGCAATGTCAACGTTAACTCATACTTTGTCTCTAGACCACTTCTCGTGCCTACAACGTTAACCTGTCGAGTCGTGTTTGCCTTACGGCCAAAATCAGAGATGCAACTACACGAAGGACTCCATTTCCTTGCCTCTAGACCTTTCGCGTGCTTGCATTGTCGACGCACCGGCTTATACTTGTCTTTTGTGCCAAACTCTGGGACGTAATAACTCGGTCGTGCCATAACTCGATTCGTGCTTCAATATCTCCGAGGCAGTGCCTCCTTGCTTAATCTTTGCTATACTTGTGTTGTGACAACGCGGCCGTGCCTCATATCTCGAGGCCGAGCCCAACAACTCAACGTAACTTCACACAACTAGCCCTACGGCCCTTCTTGACTTAACTTGCGACAGCTCAAGCCTAACTCATGCAACTCTATGCCAACAACTTAACACCCGACGCCACATCTCGTGCCGAAGCACGACGCCTTCGCTGTAGCCAAATCTTAGGCCCAGACATTGTGTTCACTAACTTCATACACTTTTTAACTCAACTCAATCCAAAGGCACGCACGCGGATTGCCGCCCGTGCCGACACATCTATATGAAAGGTCACTGGCATTAACTAGCCATCTTGGACATAGCCTTGCAATACGGGACCCTTGCAACGCAAGTAGCTAGCCCCGATGCAAGTCCCCGTCTTACCGATCGCCTTACCAGCGTTGCCTATTACCCAGCTCGGCTATAACCTGTTTCTTCCTAGGCCGAGTCGGTGCCCATGGCCCAGGGTTGCCGTTCGAAGAAACCATCGCCCTTGTCGACAAGTTGTCCATGACCACGCGCCTACGCTAACTTCTAGACTTAACGTAGTGCATGGTCTCATTATTATCACAGTTCCTTTGCTTTACTCTTTCCACTTTTCACACTTCATTCGCAGAGCCCAAACCAGGGTTGCCTCGGCGACTGAACCACAGTCCCGACATATTTTCTCTCGGCGACTAACCATCGCTTAGACTAAACATTCTTTGAACTCAGGGAACGGCTACTGCGTAGCCTTCCAACTTAACTTGAACATAACGTGTTTCCATAAGTACCGACCGACCGTGGCTAACTCTCATACTGAACCAACCGTGGCTCGTACCTTAAACCGACTCGTGTTCTATGCAACGCTATCGCCCAAGTCATACTTCCTATGACGGGCCTTGGGGTCGTGGGACTATTTATCTTGACAACCGCAGAATGAGCGGGACAGCACGTAGAATAACTTAGGTCGACCGACATAACTATGCCTAACTCACTCAAGCCTACAACTTAACCCAAGGGACGAGCAAAGGCTATGCCAAGCCTTGCGGGACAGGATCGTGCATGCTTTAGCAAGCATTTGTGCGGGCGACGCCTATGACTTAGGCTAACTCTCAGCTTTTGCACCGAAGACCAACTTTCCTTCTCCCAAGCCACGGGACGAAGGACCGAGTGTCATTTTAAAAGCACGCCGTGCACCAACTCTAAGCCGACCGTGGGACGTTTTCCATGTTCTAACTCATTTCAAACCGTCGGGATTATTCCCTTAGCTATATGGATTCATCTCTTTTATTATTAAGCCTACTTGTGCAAGTTGAAAACACAATTTATTATGTGAAGGCAAAGATGAGGCAAGTTCACCGAAACTACCCTACCTGAGCGATGTCTTCGAGCAAGCCATTGCAAGGCTAAGTCCGAACGCCGTCGGCGTTTCGATTCCTTCGATTGACTTTGCGGGACGGGGCACTACATCGTACACCACTCAGAACAAGTCTCGTCCTCGAGACTTTCCTGAAGGCAAGCTATTCTACCATTTCTATGGCCAAGACTTAATCGTACACATTTTGCCTACGCGTTCCTTCGATTCTGAGCCACGCTCGCACTATTATTAATCACTCCTTTAACACGATTTCAAGATCTCGACACACTCCCATCTTTTAAGCCTTGCTTGAACTCGTCTTATCACTTGGCCGGATCGTGCATGCATTCCAAGCATCCCTAGAATACCTGCATTTAGCCAAGCCGTATGATAGAAAATTTGTCATTCTCACTCGAGTCGCATCGTGCACATACCCAAGCGTCCCTGAATATATGCATGTCAGCCGAGTCTCGTGAGCAGGGTTTCCTATATTCGTGATTCGCACCATCTATCCATTCCAATCCTCAAGATCAATCCTTCGGTTTATAACTCATGAAACAGGGCGTCTTGCCTAACCGCTAGGCCATTTCTTTTCGATGCTAAGTCAATGTCAGGATTGGAATCATAGTTCCCCAACAATAATGCCAACACTGACCCCAATCCTAGGGTCAAACCAAAGTCGGTAGTACGGGTTTTCTACCCAAGCTCCCGTCACTCAGATTTCTAAACATCGAGCACGATCACCTATTCGCATCAATGCGTTCGTTGCGCAGAATTCAAATCCGTTCAATCACCAATTCTAACCAATTCATGTATTCGATCACGAGGTCGTCTCGCTCGACAATACGTTGCGCCCCAATCTCACGCGAGTCCGATTATCTACGGTGGTTCATGAATCACCAAGCAACGCACCCGCAGAAAAATCATTCTCATCGGGGCGTAACTCTTGTTTGAGTTTAGACTAACTCATTTTCGATACGCGGATTGGACCTACTCAATCCTCAAGTTCGATTCTTCAAGCACACAAATCCATTCTCGAGTCACCTTCGCGTCAAACCACAAATCGAAGCACAAATTGTCGCACCGTACAAGTTCGACCACTCCCGCTGTATGAACCACCATACCAGCGCTCACGCAGAGCGATCGCCCTAATCGGCGTGACGCATGTGCGAGGCTGGAGTAGCACTCGCATAAGACAAGAACATCAACGTTGTGGTTGTCGACGAAGCAAATCCAAACATTCCAGTTTTCATCCAAGCCAAGTTCGATAGTTCGATCGTCATTCGTTCAACTTAAAAAATCCGCGAGCCACGTCTATCCTTTCTTCGACACATTTTAATATCCCGAGTATAGCATCCACCGGAACAATGACATTTGCACGATCGTCATTCGTCGAGTCAGAGTACCACCGAGTTATCGCATATCGATCTTTGATACACCTTAATACCATCGACGATATGCGTAACCTGACGATCTTCCTTTGCAACCAATTTCGAGTCGTGCGACTGATGCTATTGTTCGAACTGGACACACCACAATTCCTCGATATTCAAGATCAATTTCGATCGCTATTCCTCAAGCTCGTTCCAAGATCGTTGTTCAAAACTCAAGTCACATTTCATTTGCATCAATCCGATATCGTACGCGCGATCCTCTAAGTTTCCTCGATCAAGACCATTCATTTTCATTCTTCGTTCCGAATCATTTTCTAACTTGCGTTGCTTATTCACAAGTTGTCCGAATGAGATGCTCGTTCGGGACATTCGAAGTCACGACCAACTAAGCGTGACGCGTTCTAAGACTTTGCGCGATCGCCTCGCCTCGCCGCAATAATCGTAATCCTCAATATTCACTCGAACAGTTTCCAAGACGAACCATACACCACTTAGATTCGAGCCACTCGACTAGTCGTCGACACTCATTCTTATTCTTTTTCGAACCTATCACATACACCACTCGGATTCAAGCCATACAATCTAGTCCTTAATCACGTTCGCGTCATTCGCTAAGACATCATTCAGGTTCGTTCGACGAATCGCTAGCGTAGTCGCTCGCGTCGTATCGACGCACTAAGTCGTTCGGACTATTTCCTCGAAATCCAAATCAATCTTCCGTGTACGCATAAGCATTAGTCCGATAGCATTCCTATCGACAGACACTCTAAGTATATCTCCGTTCCCGACCGAACGATACTTAATATCGCTCGCAACTCGTTTGCAACAAAAGGTCGAGGTGCGCGACACAAAACACAACTTAGCCAAAAGGCCGTGTGCATAGTCATCCTGTACGGACTATATTCCGAGTTTGTACGCTCAATTGCTAAAGTCGACGTATGACTATTCGGGCACACCTGTGACTTTGCTAACATTAGCATATACTTTCTATCGAGTCAAGTTTGCAACGTTCGGCACAAAGGCCTTATCGACGCATTTGGCAACATCCCACCGATGCGTTAGATTGAACGCTTGTACGAGCTTTCAAAAATATTTAGACTTATTGTATGGACATGCCGAGGGACATTTGAGAGAGAGCGCACCAACGATGACAACTTGCGGAAGCAACAGAGCTTTGCGGAAACATCAAAGTTAAAGAATTCAATCGACGGTCCAAGGACGTAAAGCCGTGCTCTGATACCACTATGTCACGCCCCGCTCCCGTAGGAGCAATCGTCCTCGCTAAGGCGTGATGCCGCATGAGCCTAGATTACGCTCATGCAAGGCGGGTTCCATAACGGCCGATTACAGCGGCTGCGACGGGGTCGTCGCACAGAAGTCCCGTGCAGAGACATTGATTTATAGCAGCGGAATTAAAGAAGAACACATGAACACAAGTCATTCTGAAGAATTTCTTTTATTGATATTGAATACAAGATTACATCTGTGGGCGCAAGGCCAAATTACAATATCTCTCGTTGCTCACTTTTCTCTCATTTACAAGTCACTCTGCTCTCTCTCATCTCTCGATACAATACTTGAATCCAGCGGAAGCTTCGGAAGGCGATGTCCATACATTATGTCCTGTATAAGTCTTCAAATCACGCGACCGTACGCTTCGACTCGCCAAGGAACTCCGTGCCTCGACGCATCCAAGCGAGCTCCGCGCCACGAGCTTCTACCTATGCCTGCACATGAAACACTGTATGGGTGTCAGTACCACTGTACTAGTGGAGTGAGCTTCTCGCCCACCCATACAAAACCTACACATTTTATTTACTTTGTACAACATAAACCCTTTTTCTATTGTCTTTCTATTTTTGCCTTAGGATCAGTTTTAGGACCGGCGCCTTAGCGCAACTTGTGTGTCGGAACCATCCCGTGCTTGCAATGTCAACGTTAACTCATACTTTGTCTCTAGACCACTTCTCGTGCCTACAACGTTAACCTGTCGAGTCGTGTTTGCCTTACGGCCAAAATCAGAGACGCAACTACACGAAGGACTCCATTTCCTTGCCTCTAGACCTTTCGCGTGCTTGCATTGTCGACGCACCGGCTTATACTTGTCTTTTGTGCCAAACTCTGGGACGTAATAACTCGGTCGTGCCATAACTCGATTCGTGCTTCAATATCTCCAAGGCAGTGCCTCCTTGCTTAATCTTGGCTATACTTGTGTTGTGACAACGCGGCCGTGCCTCATATCTCGAGGCCGAGGCCAACAACTCAACGTAACTTCACACAACTAGCCCTACGGCCCTTCTTGACTTAACTTGCGACAGCTCAAGCCTAACTCATGCAACTCTATGCCAACAACTTAACACCCGACGCCACATCTCGTGCCGAAGCACGACGCCTTCGCTGTAGCCAAATCTTAGGCCCAGACATTGTGTTCACTAACTTCATACACTTTTTAACTCAACTCAATCCAAAGGCACGCACGCGGATTGCCGCCCGTGCCGACACATCTATATGAAAGGTCACTGGCATTAACTAGCCATCTTGGACATAGCCTGGCAATACGGGACCCTTGCAACGCAAGTAGCTAGCCCCGATGCAAGTCCCCGTCTTACCGATCGCCTTACCAGCGTTGCCTATTACCCAGCTCGGCTATAACCTGTTTTTTCCTAGGCCGAGTCGGTGCCCATGGCCCAGGGCTGCCGCTCGAAGAAACCATCGCTCTTGTCGACAAGTTGTCCATGACCACGCGCCTACGCTAACTTCTAGACTTAACGTAATGCATGGTCTCATTATTATCACAGTTCCTTTGCTTTACTCTTTCCACTTTTCACACTTCATTCGCAGAGCCCAAACCAGGGTTGCCTCGGCGACTGAACCACAGTCCCGACATATTTTCTCTCGGCGACTAACCATCGCTTAGACTAAACATTCTTGGAACTCAGGGAACGGCTACTGCATAGCCTTCCAACTTAACTTGAACATAACGTGTTTCCATAAGTACCGACCGACCGTGGCTAACTCTCATACTGAACCAACCGTGGCTCGTGCCTTAAACCGACTCGTGTTCTACGCAACGCTATCGCCCAAGTCATACTTCCTATGACGGGCCTTGGGGTCGTGGGACTATTTATCTTGACAATCGCAGAATGAGCGGGACAGCATGTAGAATAACTTAGGTCGACCGGCATAACTATGCCTAACTCACTCAAGCCTACAACTTAACCCAAGGGACGAGCAAAGGCTATGCCAAGCCTTGCGGGACAGGATCGTGCATGCTTTAGCAAGCATTTGTGCGGGCGACGCCTATGACTTAGGCTAACTCTCAGCTTTTGCACCGAAGACCAACTTTCCTTCTCCCAAGCCACGGGACGAAGGACCGAGTGTCATTTTAAAAGCACGCCGTACACCAACTCTAAGCCGACCGTGGGACGTTTTCCATGTTCTAACTCATTTCAAACCGTCGGGATTATTCCCTTAGCTATGTGGATTCATCTCTTTTATTATTAAGCCTACTTGTGCAAGTTGAAAACACGATTTATTATGTGAAGGCAAAGATGAGGCAAGGTTCACCGAAACTACCCCACCTGAGCGATGTCTTCGAGCAAGCCATTGCAAGGCTAAGTCCGAACGTCGTCGTCGTTTCGATTCCTTCGATTGACTTTGCGGGACGGGGCACTACAGACTTCGATACCATCCATAAGCGGTTCCTTTAAGACAACCAACAAATACCCGAGTAAGGAGGGCATCGCTCGGTTGCAGCTGATCAGTCATTACCTCAAAGTGATTGATGAACTGACTTGGGGAGGTGGTCCCATCAAAGAAAGAAATGGTTGGAGGCTTGTATTTTGGGGGGTACGATACCTCCTTCCATTGTATGGGGTAAGGCTGCTTGATACCTAATCTTTGTAAGCCGTCCTTTTGCTTGAACGCTTCGAATTGAGACCGGAGATTCTTCAACTCTTCAGTGACTGCTCCGGAAGATTGCGGTGTTGTTGCTTGCTGAGCATAATTGGGAGGAGGGACTGTAGAATATGTACCACCCCCAACTCCGGACTGACTTGGAGTGGGCTATACATGAACATTAGACTGTACCCCCGGAATAGTAGAAGGTTCCAGGTTTGGGGCAACGGAAGTATTTAATACAACTGGTGGTACTGCTTGCTGAGTTTGTTGCTGAGCTTGCATAAGAGTATGCATAGCAGTTAATGTATCCGCCATGGCTCGTAACTGTTGTTCCAAGGAAGAAATCCTTTGTTCATGAGCCTTAGTACTAGTCGAAGGTTCGTGATTGCCATCTACCATATAAGTGATAATTATTCGAGGTATCGACGATGAAATACTCTGTTCCGAATCGTCGCTATGAGAATCATTATCTTTCCCGGGGCTATTCACGGAAGTTAATACTGGGAAGTTGGACTCTCCTAGGAAGTCCTCCGTGATCTCAGGATTATCATCTGTATGAGAAGAAGAGACACTGATCGAAGCTCTTTGTTCTGGATCTGGTGCCGAGGTAAACACCGTCTTCAGAATCAGATCGTATTCTACCCCCAGTATTTCTAGAGGTCATGTTGACAGAAGCATAAAGAGGTTCGTCTTCGTCTGGTATTGGTTCATGTTGAATCCGTTCGAAGACAGATCGTCTTTTCGGTGAACAACAACACTGGATCACGACTCGAGGTTGGAAGTTACAACAATGCTCTTCATGACGAACATGAGCAATGTCAGAGACAGATGGAGTATTGATTTTCAACTTGTTTTGCAGATGTTCTCGGAGATCTGCGGAAACAGACTGGGAAGTGTTTGAAGATAATTTCTGTGTAGAAACTTGTCTTTTATTCTTCTGTCTTTTTGGTTCTTGAATGTAAAAAGACCGATTGATCTGAGCGATATAGTTCTTAGCATATTGTGCATCAGGGTCCATTATACTTATCCCAGTTTGATAAGGCTTCTTTATGTCAGAAGTAGAACCGAGATGATTCCGGTTAAGCTTGTTACGAAGGTCCATAGGAGGTACAACTTTGGTATCAGTCCTGGATACTTGTAATTTGCCTTTCTCGGATCGAGAAATTTTGAGAGAAGGAAGATGAACATTTTTCCGACTGGGAGTCGGTAATAATCCATCTTTAGAGGAAGTAGCCAAAAGGCATTTTCCTTTGTTTGATCTAGTAAGAGTACTAGTCAAATTAACCCCAGAGGTAAAAACCTTAGGAGCAGACGAGTTGACTAAAGAGTCGTTCTCCTTGGTTGGCACAAGATGTGCAAGTTGTGGGGGAATCATTTGTATATTCTGTGGAAGAGAACCCCCAGCTTGGCCTTGAGAGATAGTCAAAGGACTGTATTGGTTGGCATACGCTGACTTCAGAGTATACGCTGTCTTTTGACTAGCGTATGGTTGGTCAATGATTTCCATAAGCACAGAGTCATTAATGGTTAAAGAGCCGACTGCTGTCTTAGGAGTAGAAGAAGAAGAGACTTTGACATATCCAGAGATGGGTTTCCTTGGACACGCTGACTTGGTTAAAGAGCCCATTTTGTCAGCGTGACTAGGAGAAGCCACGGTTGCTGTATTCAGAGAAGCCGAGGCGTGCTTCGCTGATGTTGGAGACATGTTCTTGTCAGCGTGGGAAGTGACAGATGCATCGCGGGCCGCCGGAGAAGACTTAGGGACATAGACAGAACGTCCCTACTTTTTGGCAGAGAGAGAAGCGAAGGAAGCAGTTCGGCCCTCCTTCGCCTTGAGCATTTCTTCGTAAGCAGATTGGTCGAATTGTACGACCATCGTCTTCTTCGTCGAACCGATCGATGAAGTATTGCATTGAGTTGTTGCCGTCTCGTTATAGGAGACAGCTTTCCCCAGCAGAGTTGCCAATTTGTTTTCCATAAATAAATTCTATTTATTTATTGTGTTTCTGAGAAAATTACAACTGTAGGAATCTGATCTAGAAGACGATCACTTTATCCCTTGGACGATGCGATGAAGAAGGCTCGGATCTCGAAGAACTTGGACAACAACTGGGCAATCTCTATGTTCTCTCTGAATTGAATGTGGTATCTGTTGAAGGTGGAGAAACTCTCTTTTATAGAGTTCTGGATAACTGCTTTGGGCATACGCTCAGTCAGTTACTTGACGTGTGCATAACTGCAGGGACGCGTGGCGAATTTTGTTGGAGACACATTGGAGTGCGGTTGAGAGTAGTAGAGTATATCCAGGAGAGATTGATGGCATGAATGCCATGTTACATAACTTCTGAGTGAGTGGGTAACCGAATACATGTCACATGAGAACGTGTGTTGATTGTACATTTGAAGTAATTTTGAATGCATTTGCTTTGATACGCTATCTTTTGGAGAAGCATGACTAGCATACACTGTCTTGTTTGAAGAGGAGTCGTATGGAGTACATACGCTCACTTGATAAGGAGTCGTATGGAGTACATACGCTCATTTGATGAGGAGTCGTATGAAGTACATACGCTGCCTTGATGAGGTGTCGTATGAAGTGCATACGCTGCCTTGATGAGGAGTCGTATGAAGTACATACGCTGCCTTGATGAGGAGTCGTATGAAGTTCATACGCTGCCTTGATGAGGAGTCGTATGAAGTACATACGCTGCCTTGATGAGGAGTCGTATGATTGGAGAAATAGACACGTGGCTGTCTTCAATCTACTCAAATACACCATATCTCCCAATAACTGACAAATATCTCTCGAGCATCGTCTTGCAGATATGACGGCTGACAGGCTGTCAGAAATGACAGTAATGATGGCTGTGCATTTATGATGGCTAATGGGCTGTCCTCGTAAAAGACAAAATTAACTCTCAAAAATCCATACGACGGTTAATTCTCCTAAGATAGCTGTTCTTTGCACGAAAGACGAAGTATCAGATTCATTGTCCACTGAGTGTATGTTGTGCTGTCAGTCGAGAAATAATAAAATATTCACTGAGCGTATGACTTTTGTACTGAGCGTATGACTTTTGGCTGAGCGTATGGCCTTTGGCTGAGCGTATGGCCTTTGGCTGACTTGGTCTTATGTCAGCGTGTCAGAATTTTTCACACCCTACAGTAACATATCCTCTAAAATTTAATTCACTCTCTCAGTCTGACCATCCTTCTGGGTGATATGCAGTACTAAAATTCAGTTTGGTCCCCATTGCAACATGTAAGCTCGTCCAGAAACGCGATAGGAATTGCCCATCTCTGTCCGAAACTATTGTGGCCGGCACCCCATACAGTCGAATAATCTCGTCGATGTGGATTTGTGCTAACCGATCGATGCTCCATCCTACTTTGATGGCGATGAAATGAGCCAACTTGGTCAATCGATCAACAATGACCCAAATTGTATCATTCTCCCGCGACGTCTTCAGAAATCCCATAATGAAGTCCATCGAGATATTGTCCCACTTCCACTCGGGAATGGCGAGGTTCTGCAGCTCTCCACCAGGTCTTTGGTGTTCCGTATTTACTTGTTGACATGCCATACACTGCGACAGGAAAGTAGCTGCGTCTTTATTTATGTCATGCCACCAAAAGTTTGTACGCAAGTCTTGTACATCTTGGTGCTCCCAGGGTGTAACGAGTACTTCGCATAATGTGCCTCCGTCAGAACTTTTTTTCTGAGCTCGGCAATTTCAGGGATGCAGAGCCTTCCCTTGAGTCGCATTGTCCCTTTTTTATCTTCTGCAAAGTCAGTCGCTTTTCCTGTTGAAATCATCTCGTGCATCTTCTTCAGGAATAGATCGTCCTTCTGTGCGATCATTATGTTGCTAAGTAGGGTCGGCCCAATCTTCAACTGCCCTAGGTGCAGGTATCGATACTCAATTCTGAGTTTGATACCCATCTCTTCAAGGTCTTGTTGTATCTCATTGTTTAGAGCCAGTGATCCTATAAACATTCTGCCGAGCGCGTCCGCCACGACGTTTCCCTTGCCTGGTGTGTAGTCAATCGTTAGCTCGTAGTCTTTTATTAGTTTGAGCCAACGCCGCTGTAGCAAGTTAAGTTCTCGTTGGGTGAATAAGTATTTGAGACTCTTATGATCCGTATAGATCCTACAGGCCACACCATAGAGGTAGTGTCGCCAAAGTTTCAATACGAACACAATCACTGCCAATTCTAAATCATGTGTTGGATAATTCTTCTCGTGCTGCTTCAACTACCGTGAAGCATAGGTGATGACCATGTCTTTCTGCATGTGCACGCAACCTAAGCCAGTTTCTGATGCGTCGTTGAATATCTGAAACCCTTCTAGCCCATCTAGAAGTGCAAGGATTGGAGCTGAGACGAGTCGTTGCTTCAACTCTTGAAAGTTGGATTCACAGTCGTCACTTCATTAAATATGACTCCCTTCTGGGTGAGGCGAGTCAGAGGCGATGCTAGTTTCCAAAAGCCTTGTACGAATCTTCGATAGTAGCTCGTTAAGCCCAAGAAGATCCGAATATCACTAGCCGAGGTAGGTCGCTTCCAATCTACCACCGTCTCAATCTTCTTTGGATCCACCGAGATGCCCTCTGTCGAGATAACGTGCCCAAGAAAAGCAACACTACTTATCCTGAACTCGCATTTACTTCGCTTGGCTTATAACTTGTTTTCATGCATGATCTGCAGTACTGTCTTCAAATGTTCTGCGTGCTCTTCTCGATTCTTTGAATATATAAGGATATCGTCGATGAATACGACTACAAATTTATCGATTTGAGGCTAAAAGACTCGGTTTATCAAATCCATGAAAGCGGCTGGTGCATTCGTCAAACCGGAAGGCATGACTAGGAAATCATAATGTCTGTATCGAGTGCGGATGGCGGACTTCGATACGTCATCAGACTTGATCTTCAACTGATGGTAGCCTGAACTAAGATCGATTTTTGAAAATATCAACGCACCTTGCAGTTGGTCAAACAAGTCATCAATTCGTGGCAGTGGATACTTATTTCGTACGGTCGCCTTATTGAGTTCACTATAATCGATGCATAGCCGCATCGATCCATCCTTCCTTTTTACGAACAATACGGGGGCTCCCCACGGAGAGACACTAGGGCGAATAAATCTGCGGTCTAGCAACTCTTGTAATTGCACCTTCAGCTCCTTCAGTTCTACTAGAGCCATTCGGTAAGGCACTTTTGATATCGGTCGCGTATCTGGAAAGGTGTCAATGCTGAACTATCTTTCGATCCGGTGGCATCCCGGGCATCTCGTCAGAAAAACGTCGAAAAAATCTGCCATAACATCAGTCTGTACTGTGTCTGCAATATCTTTCCTTGTATCTTGAACTGATGCCAAGTATCCCGCACAGCCAAAATACAGCATACGCCTTGTCGAGATTGTCGATACCACCTTTGCCATCTTCGAGACCGTAATGCACGAATATGAGAACTCTGTCTCGCCAGGAAGATAAAACATAACTCTCTTTTCCGTACACTCTATCGTTGCATGACAAGCGCTCAACCAATCCATGTCCAGGATTATGTCGTACTCTTTGATGTCAAGTATGACGGCTTCCAGGGATAGATTCCTTCCTTCGATGCAAATGTGACCATTCCTATAAATAAAATTCGCAGGCATATCGACTCCCGATGGAGTGCTAACGCTAATGTTCATATCTAGTGATTGCATGGCTATTTTATTTTCTCTAGCAAAATCAGCAGATATAAAACTATGTGTCGCACCCGAATCGAATAGTACTCGAGCAGGTATATTTTTGTAGACCAATATACCTGTTACAACCGTATCAGAATCAAATGCCTCATCCCGAGTCAATGCATAGACTCGGCCTTGCGCTCCATGGTGTTGGTTCTGTTGGTTCATAGGTACCGTATTTGTGCCTTGTAGTGGAGGCGCTCTATTCTGATTAGGATTATTCCTCGATGGATATTCATTTACCTTTCCTGTCTGGCATTATTGAGCTTTGTGGTCCAACGATCCACATTTAAAACATCCCACTCGACAATCGACTGCCATATGTCCATTCTTACCACATTGATAGCACTTCATACCAAGATGGGGACCCCAATTTTTATTGGTATTCAGACGTTTTTGTACTGATCCCTATCAAGTGCAACTTTGTAAGATTCACGATAAGTTCGGCATCTCTGATTCATGACGTCCCTAGGCAATTCGTCGTTCAGACCCTGCTGGAAATGCTTGCACCATTCTTCTTTATTGGGCTGAAATGCATCGGCAAACTTCGCAAGTTTAAGAAGCTTGCATCATAATCTTCAACAGACATATATCCTTTCTTCAACATCATAAACACGTCTCCCTTTTGTCGACGGACGGCGTGAGGGACATACTGCTCGAGAAAGGCTGTCCTAAACGTTTTCCAATAAATTTTAGTATTGGGCGCTGTCTCATAAATTTCCTGTTTCTTCGCCGCCCACCAGTCGTATGCCCTCATCTGTAGCTATAGCGCCACACAGGCTACCTTCTGGGACTCTTCGATATAGAGAAGGTTGAATAAGTCCTCAATTTTTGCAAGCCACCCTACTATCGCATTGGGCTCTGCTCGACCGTTGAACTATGGCGGTCTCATCTTACGAAACTCCATTGCTATGAACAGGGAAGAAGAGTTCACCATTTGTGGTCGAATTCCTTCCTCGACTTTTTAATCGTCCTCCTTCTCTTCGAACGTCTCGACCGCTGCATTGGCGTTGGTCGCCATATTATTCACTATTTGAGTCAAGGCGTCCATCTGCTTCTGTTGTGCCTCAAATTGGACTTTGATTTGCATTTGAAGTTGTTGCTGCTGCAGCTCCATCAACTGCAGCATTCTCTCCATCGTCACCTCGCTAGCACTAGTGCCCTTCGAACTCAACGTACTATCCACAGTTTGGGTTGTTGTGCCAGGATTAGTCTTACTTTTCTTAGCCATCTTTACAAAACAAAGTAAACCCGTTAGTATTTTTCAAAATATCTACGGGCTTACATGTATTGAACTTTTATTTCACGCAGCATGTCGACAAGCATTCAATCGAGCAATCGCAACGAACATTCCAACAATGAAACATCTTTCAAAAATCTGAGGAAACATAACTGAGCTCTGATACCATTTGTCATGCCCTGAATCAACAAACCGTTCGTCCCCGGTAGTATTATGCCGATTCGATCGTCCTCGCTAAGGCATGATGCCGTACGAGTCTGGAATTGCACTCGTACAAGGCAAGAATGTTACATTGTTATCATTTATATTGCATCACCAGGTTGAAACTTTACAAATCACATCAGAATTGAACACGTAGTTTAGGAAGATAGAAATATGCTTTTCATTCATAGCTTGCAATAAAGTGCAAGTCGTAATTACATTGGATGTCGTTGCGGCTACATTGATTGAAAATAAACGGAAACATACTCGATAAGCTGCCCGAACTAATACTTGTCATTCCATACATTCACCCCTTTATACATAAGCCTTCGTTGAATTCGCTTCAAAATACTTCAAAATAGGAAGAGCTTCAAAATATCTCTCCGCACTTCAGCTTCAGTTTAGACTCCCGCAGCACCTAGGGAGTTAGGGAGGGGATTAGCACACTTGGTAAGTGGATGAGACGAACCCACTTGTCTAAACTGACTCTGATGATTAAGTAGGCATGCTTTAGAGTTATCTTTCTATTTAGAACTAAGTGAATTCAGTTCATATCGATAGCCATCTTTGAAGTAGTAAAGCATTCAATGAAACATAATGATTTATCATCATTTCTTACCACGGCCGTGCTCATCCCTGCATAAAATACAGATAATAATTATCACCTGCATAAGACAATAGGTGAGCATGCTCTATCTTATATGTGGTTATTGGTGTTCGCCATCACAAAGGAACTACCATCAATGGCATTTCGATACACCTTCAGTAGGGTTGCAAACCCGTCTGAAGTCTCGCAATGCCTCGCGCCGAAGCACGACTCATATTTTCTCCTAGGTCGATTCGGTTCCGATGCACCGGATACCGTTTCGAGAAAAGACAAACTTGTGCACAAGTTGTCATGACCATGCCAATGCGTGAACAGTTTATATATGCAAACAGATTTGTATACCACGGACAGTATTGAGCGACATTATCATATCTACCAACTCATGCAACGAATCATTTTCCCCGAAGTCATACTTCCGATTTAGCGTCCCGTGGGCACTAAATTGCCGAGGCATCATAAGCCACAATCGACGTTTCATAATATTTTGCAGCACGTAAAATAGTTTATCTTTTTACTTAAACCTTAAACTTTCTCGTTTTGGTACAAAACTTGTATCTTCAAAGTAATTTACTCTGAATCGATATATTTTTCCGGAGTTCTTGACCTTAGTGGATTTGTATGCAATTAACTTGGCATCGTTGATTTGAATGAGTTCAAGGCAAAGGAATTTTGTTTGTGGGAATGAGTAGAAAAGAAGGGGCCGAATCTTCCACCAAGTTCTTCGATTTGTGCCGACTGTCGGAGCGCTTTGCAACATTCAAGCTTCAGTTATGCGAGCTCCTGTAATGGCACCAACACTTAGTTAGAATTCCTTCTTATTTCTTCGCTTCAAAATTCGTAGATTGCATTCAGAAAATGACGCGAAAGCACTTCATCAAAACCAAGCGGCAAAAGCTCCAAAAAAACCATACATCGGTCCGGTCCCGTCGAAGGGACTCTTATATAGAGCTCACTTATCGAGACGCAGCCCGCTGTATCTATGACTTATTCTAATAGAAGTCGTTCCATTAGTTAGCTTGATTCTCTTAACATTCGTCCAAATCAATTTGATCGATGTCGCAAAGTGTTATCGTTTACCAAGCTCAGCGATCGAGTCAGACGACTATCTAAGTTCCCGATCGATCTGACTCGGTGCAAGCATATTACGAAGTCCGTCGCCTATCAAAAGTAGGGCACTACACGAGATTCAATGATTTGATTGGTTTTAATATCAAGAAAACTTCGAGCATCACTTTCCTCAGCATACACCAAAAAGATCGTCTTTGTAGTCCTTGTCCCAAGATTATGAATCTTTAAGTCCGGAAGCTTCATATATGTCAGGCACCTCCACACTCGAATGACGTTCAAGTTGTGTCTGACTTTGAACCAGAGGTCATGAGGAGTGACTTCAGAACCTGCGTACGGCACTCTGTTCAGAATGAACGTAGCCGTTAACGCAGCTTCTCCCTAGAAGCAGTTTAGAAGACCTGCAGTCAACAACATTGAGTTCATCATCTCTGTCAACGTCCTGTTCTTCCTTTCAGCTACTCCATTTGATTGAGGAGAATACGGAGAAGTTGTCTCGTTGAAAATTCTATGTTCTTTGCAGAACGATGCAAATTCAATAGACATGTACTCTCCGTCTCGATCACTTCTGAGTCTCTTGAGTTGTTGTCCAGTTTTAACATTCTGCCTCAGCCCTGAACTCCTTGAACTTCTCGAATGCTTCGTCTTTAGACTTGAGAAGATAGACGAACGCATACTTCAAGTAGTCATCGATGAATGTAATAAAACACTTCATCTTGGCTTTTGTGGAGAACTGTCTGAAGTCTCAGATGTAAGGACCCGCTCCGTCCTAGCGGAATGCCAATTCAAACGGCAAGTGCAACAACTCAAATGAACCGTCAACTCGAAGAGTTGCATCGACAGGATAAAGTGCCGATGCGAATCGATGCAAGACCTATATTGGCCCGTCAAGATGAATCCAGACTTAGACTTTCAAAGGTGCGCTCGGAGTATCGCTCGGCCGATGCAAACATCGCTAAGGTGGGTGGCTCCGATGAACCTGTCTTGCTTAGCCTAGACACTTAATAATACGGACACTATCATTAGAATCGCTAGACGATAACACCGTGTATGCTAATAAATGACTCAACACACCTAGCTAAAGGAATAATCCTATCTTGTATGCTTGTTTAGAACATGGAAAAGAACTCAAAAAATATAAGTACTCTTGTACCACACTCTACGCTCGTGCCAAGGCACAAGCTTATATTTCAAGTTCCTTATGCGTTCAACCATGAAGCAATGAATGGTTTACAACAAAGAAACGGGAAGACTATCGACATAGTCGTTCCGAGTAGAGTATAGCAATATTGGAAGACTTCGGGATCGATGGGTCGCCAAGGTGACTCCCGCACAGGAAGTTGCATAATGTATGAATGAGCGAATGAGCGAATAAGTGAATGAATGAATCAACAAATGAATGAATAAATACGTGAATGAATCAATGAACGAACGAACAAGTGAAAGAAAGAAAAGAATGAATGAATGAAAGATAAGAAAGAAAGAAATGATTAGCGACAGGTATGACAGAGAAGTGCATCGAGGCTCGCTACCCGTGCTGCACGGACGCCGCCGCCAACCTGGTCGATAACGCATTATGGCTCACCGACAGCCTATGGCTCAAAGGCAGCCGTTAAGTTAAAATGACAAGACAATACGAAATGGTCGTGGACAACCCACTCGTATACGGGAGGAAGAATCAAAAAGGGATTCCAAGGCAACGATCAACGAGACATTGTGGCCGGCCAAGGCAGAATCATGGCTTACGGGCGGCCTGTTTGTGGGCTCGAACACACAGGAGACGTAAGGCCAGGTATTTCAAAAGACTATCAAGGTGTACCAGCCATCACGCTATGATAGATGAGAATACCAAGGGGAACATGTCCAAAATGGCTTGTGATACCAGCGACCGGTACATATAGATTAAGTAGGCTTGCTGGTGGCAATCCACGTGCAAGACCTTGCATTGAAATAAAGTAGTCTAAGTAAACTAAACAATTGAATAGTTGAGTGAACATGGACGTTAGAACAAAACCCTTCGAGCATAACATAACTGACTGGTTAAGTAGATGGGATATCCGAGTAAGAATGATCATCGGAATGAGGCATGGTCGTAACATATCTTCGTAAGCGGGAACACGCAGTAGAATCTGAGGCAGGGACACACCCTTGACATTGAATGTTTACGGGAACTACGTTAAGTTGTTATATATGAATCGTTGAATAACTTGGTTTACTTTGGACAGGAAAGGTCGAACGGTAAGTATGGATAAGTCGTGCATGTATTTCCATGCGATACTTGAAATCGGTAACACGAGATAGGTTATAAAATATGCCATAAAACTGATCCTAAGGCAAGATTAGAAAGACAATGAATGATAGAGGATGCACATAAGTAAAATGAACGTGTTTGGTAATGATAGCGAGTGGACGAGCTAGCCTCCCCACCAGTGCATAACAATGTACTGATAACCCCACAGTTTGCTTGCAGGGTGTAGGAGACGTCGTCGGGTACGGAGCTTTCCTTGAACGTGCTAAGGCACGGAGCTAACTCTGGAGCCTTGGAGCATTACAAGGAGTTGAAGCACCCTATAAAGGACATAATGTATCGGAACGTCGCCATGAATCATTCCATCATGTGAGCCACTTGGCACGTCTTTTATGTTTCAGAAAGAGAGAGCTTAAGAGACTTGTAAACTCGGCCTAGCGTCGCTTGTAAACTTCTTAAAAATTAATAAAGAGTTTGAATTTGCTTCAACTTGTGTTCATTTACTTTCCGCTACAAATGGGGATACTCTGTGCGACTCTGTGGCCTAGCTTAAATCGGTCGTTTTTGGACTTGGCCTTGCACGAGAGCAACTTAGTCTAGTGCGGCATCATGCCTTAGCGAGGACGATTGCTCCTACCGGAGTGTGGTGTGACAACAGTTATCTGAGTGTACCAACTCCAGAAGATCTATACTTCGATTCACCCGTTTGAACGATTTTCTAGTAATCTTTGTCTGTGCACAAACCTTACACTTCTCTACCTCCTTACCCCCACATTTGGAGATAAGCCCTAGACTAGACATTTTGTTTATTCTTTTACAATGAATATGTCCTAGTCTCTTGTGCCATAACTCAAGAGAATAACCAGAAGAAGAAACTGCATTAATCATTTTTGCATGAGTTACAAGTTGAAGTTTGAACATTTCTTCGGTACAATAAGCTTTTCCAAAGTACGTTCCTTTGTAGGACATCATTATCTGCCCAGCATTGACGTCCATCCTCAAGCCTGCGTTACATACCAGACTTCCAGAGACCAAGTTCTTAGCTATCACCGGTACATGCTTCACATCTAGAAGTGTCAGGGACTTCCCCGAAGTTAGGTTCAGTACCACCGTTCCTATCCTCAGTACTTCAACTTGTGTCTAGTCTGCCACCATAACCTTCTCAGTTATAGGCTTGTATGTGGTGAACAACTCCTTATTAGAGCAAACATGGCAGGATGCACCCGTGTCCACCCACCAGTCGGTGTCAACACCAGCCGTGGCATCCTGCATAATCATGGCAACCTTGTTAGGCTCTCCTTGCTCTATCGGTTTGGAATTTGATCTGCAGTCTCTACGATAGTGGTCCTTCTTGCCACAGTTGAAGCATGTCACATCTGACTTGGGCTTTGGCTTTGACTTGAACGATGCCGACTTCACCTTTAGATTGTTGAAGTCCTTCTTCTTCTGGTTGTGAGAAACATTATGCTTCTCCTTGGAGTCCCCTGCATGCACCAAGTTGGCCTCTACAAACTGTTTGGACAACGTGCCCAATTTAGTTTTAGCCATCAACTCATCTCTAACATTGATTTTGGGAAGTAGTTGATCCAGGCTGATTTGCATCTTCTTCATGTGCATTTCGAGATAAAACTACTCCATCCAGATGAAAGCTTGGCAACTATAGCCCCTACGACAAAAGCATCGACAAGTGGCATGCCATCGTCCTTAAGTTTTTGACGTAACTTGAGGAACTCCTTGACTTGAGGCAACATCGTCTTGTCGTCTGCAAATTATATGTTCCAGACCTTCTCAGTCACATGGATCTTATTGCGATTCTCATCCGCCTGATAATGCTTTTCTAGTGACTCCCAGATGACCTTAGCATAGTCCGTCTTACTCTATGACTCTGCCAGAGTATCCTCCATGGAGTTCAATGTCATCATCTTGCAAAGATTGTTGTCTCTCCTCTATTTGTTCTGCTTTGCGGTTGCAATCGCAGTTGTCCGAACAGTAGCATCATCCCTGTCTGGAATCGCCGGTTCTGGTTCTGTCAGAACGTAGTCCACCTCTGCCAGTTGCAGATTCATGCAGACCTTTCTCTTCCAAGAGTTGTAATGATCCCCGTCGAACTTCTCAAGTTTGTTGAAACTTGTATCCAGAAGTTTCGCACGGCTGTTCTCCATCTACAAGGATCTTGCTTTGAGATTGTTAGTCCCGAGGCTTGATCAAATATGGTAGAACTAGATATCGAGATCAGAGGTTCAAACAAACGTTCCCCTTCTGATTATTCTCGAGATCCACGAGTAACACTATAATATAAATCTGATTACAAAAGCAACAATAATCAGAAAATAAATCTCACGTTCTTACTCGCAATCGCAGTTGCTGACGGACAGAATTGAGTCACAACTCAGAGAAAAGAGAAGAAAGAAGAAAAGAAAAGGTTCTTGTTGGGGTGATTAAGATCACATTTGCTCAAAGCAAGATTTGCCCCACCACGATTTGCTTCCAGGAACCAGCAAGTTCACGAAGAACTTCTGGAACGGTCGTAAGTCAATGTTTGAGACTTGAACGGAATTCCTGGACTTTACAGACTCCCTTAACTATCTTCTTGGTGCATCTCCCAAAGGAGGCCAAGGGGCTCTATTTATAGAGTGGAGTGAGACTTCACTTTTTCTCATATCCGATATGGGACTAAAATACCAATACTCAAAAATAAAGTTTGATATTTTAGATCATCCCACAATCAGCATAGAAGTGTGCCATTCCACGCCTACCCCCCGAACACTTCTGTGCATGCACGAGACAACCTGGAGTCCATGTCCAAGTCTGAGTCCGCACAACAAAAGTCAACTTGCATCCTTGTTAGAATTAATCCTTTTTCCTTCTAGGAAAATACTCCTATATGGCACACACTTGTGCCCCACTACACCTCATGTGCATACCTCAACACAAGCAACGCATTATATTGAGATACTCACCATTTGGTGTAGCCGATGTTGGACCTTCTAAGATCGCACCAATGTGAAGAAGCATCTGAAAGCTTTATTTAACAATATGAGGCCGGGTGCAGGAAATTCAAATGTCCAAGTATGCATGCTATTTCTCCACTATCTATTGGATTCAAAGATCCAATTCTTACTATGGAAAGAAGGGAGAGCTAGGGTTTTTACCGGTCGGACCGGCGATGATGGGTGGAAGCAAGAAAGAGCACGTCCCGCTAGGGGGCATATATATTGCAGACAAGTAATACCTATTTAACTATTACCAATTATGAGCATACATAGTGTTCTAAACTAAACCACATCACATAAGGTATGTATATATAAAGACATGCACACACACACACACACACACACACACACACACACACACACACAAAAACACACACACACGTATGTATAGATACATAGGTACACATGTATATATCTTTATACATGTATCCAACTTACATCATACTTACATAACATATATATAATCTAACTAAATTATCAACAAACCTATAAAACATATATCAACTAAAGGGCATCAAACCCCAACTCAAATGCAACCAATCTTAGAAATATGCAAATCCCCTAAACTCGTACAAAACTGGAAACTCAAGAACACAGTGTATGTATCAGGTATTACCTGTACATGCGAAAACCTAAACTGGAAACCTATCAAATACCTAATAAAAATACACTGGAAAGTGTCAGCAGGGGGGAGGGGGGTCATTCGTGTCCACACAGTGTCAAAGAAGTGTCAAAATAAATTAAGATTATAACCAAATTCAATGATAAAATTTTAGTTTACCAAACAATGAATTTGAATTTAATAGGGTTTTTACCGGTCGGACCGGCGATGACGGACGGAAGCAAGAAAGAGCACGTCCAGCTAGGGGGCATATATATTGCAGACAAGTAATACCTAATTAACTATTACCAATTATGAGCATACATAGTGTTCTAAACTAAACCACATCATAGAAGGTATGTATATATAAAGACACACACACACACACACACACACACACACACACACACACACACACACACACACACACACACACACACACACGTATGTATAGATACATAGGTACACATGTATATATCTTTATATATGTATCCAACTTACATCGTACTTGCATAACATATATATAATCTAACTAAATTATCAACAAACCTATAAAACATATATAAACTAAAGGGCATCAAACCCCAACTCAAATGCAACCAATCTCAGAAATATGCAAATCCCCTAAACTCGTCAAAATTGGAAACTCAAGAACACAGTGTATGTATCAGGTATTACCTGTACATACAAAAACCTAAACTGGAAACCTATCAAATACCTAATAAAAATACACTGGAAAGAAGGGGAGAGACCACACATGATGTCAGCAGGGGGAGGGGGGTCATTCGTGTCCACACAGTGTCAAAGAAGTGTCAAAATAAATTTATATTATAACCAAATTCAATGATAAAATTTTAGTTTACCAAACAATGAATTTGAATTTAAAAATTCATGATTTAGAATAAATACAAATCTTAGTTACAAACCAGCCGTGTTATATAAGAAAGAAAGAAGCCCTTTCCTTTCCGAGTATAGGATAATAACTACCAAATCAAATATTACCATATAAGAACTTGGACCAAAATCATATATATTACCAAATAAAATAAGGCAAATTATAAGGGCACATAACATTTTGATCGGGGCTAACCAAGGATTAGGGCTAGCAAGGATTTGAGGAGATTTTACTCGGGCTATCAAAATATTCCACTCAGGGGGCTGTCCAAACCCCACAGCCCCCCCAAACCCCAAAAATCAATCTCATTTCTAAATTTCACTCTCTCTCTTCACAAACCCTAGCTTTCTTCTTCTTCTTCTTCTTCTTCTTCTTCTATCCATCTTCTTCTTCTTCACCATTTTTATTCTCATATCTCCATCAAAATCATAGTTTTCTTCTCATCATCATCTTCTTCTTCTTCTCCACCATTTCCATCATCACCATCTCCATTAAAACCCTAGTTTCCTTCTCTTTCTCAATTTCGATAGCACCCAAAAAATTAAATAAACCCTAAAATGCATGAAAATAAAGCTTAAATATTTCTTTTTTCATAAAGAATGCATAGAAATAAACCCTTAAATCGCATATTTTACTCTATTATCAAGATTGAAATAAACCCTAACATGTTTTTTTTCATTCGAAAATTTTGACTTTAGGACTGCCAGAAATTGTGACAGGTTGCTGTACAGCAAGTATCTTTCAGGACTGCCTCAATTTCTAGCAGTCCTCAATATGTCTAGGACTGCCAGAAATTATGGCAGTCCTGCTTTAGAGCATGTCCCTTCCAGGACAGCCACAATTCTTGGCAGTCCTCAGTACTTCTAGGACTGCCAGCAATTGTGGCAGTCCTGTTGTACATCGAGTCTATTTCAATACTGCCACAATTTCTAGCAGTCTTCAATACTTCTAGGACTGTCAGAAATTGTGGCAGTCCTGAAAACCAAATTCTTCTACAACTAGGATTTCTTCCATAGTTTTCTTCTATAACTAGGATTTCATGCATAATTCTTCTATTAATAAAGAAAAATTGGTTAATAGACTAATAGATTTGATAGATTTAATAACCCAATTTCTTCTACAACGAGGGTTTCATCCATAATGCCCAAACAAGAAAAAGAAAAATAAATTAGGGTTTGGAGAAAGAGATCTGAGAAATTAGAAGAGCAAAAAATTAAAATAACTAGGTTTGAAAAAATTGATGTTCTTGTTCTTGTTCTCCTTCTTCTTTTTCTTCTTCTTGTTCTTATTCTTCTTCTTGTGAGGAAAGAGAGAAGAGCAAAAAAATAAATAAAAAGTTGACTTATATACTCACATGTTGGCTAGCCCTAAGTAATTTTTTCAATGGCAAACTTGTAAATATATCAAAATTTATTTTTGGCTAGCCCTGATCAACTTTGCATGTGCCTTTATAATTTGCCTAAAATAAAGACAACTCCTCCTCATATTAGTTTCCAGCTCTATGCTACAGAACCATACTAGTGTTTAGTTTCAATTCTCTACTTTCTTCTTCTCCTCAGCTTCGCTCTATCTATGAAAATCGAAGCACTGTTCCGTGTCGACCTCGTAAAGGCAGGGCCGGCCCGAAGTATTTTAATACCCAGGGCGAAACCCAAAATGATACCCCTTGTTCAGATATATTGAAAACAAAGTGTTAATTTTCTTGGAGAAGATTCATTGTTTCATTATCATGAGCACATTTTACATTTAGGGTATCATTAAAACATCGTTCGCTTAAAAAATAGTACCATAGAAATTTAAGTAGAAGCATCTTGATCACGTTTAAACACAATATCATAAAATATTCTACAAAATCAATAAAAACTCCTAGACACAAACTCTTGCACCATTTTTCATATAATTGAATAATCAAAGAACATAACTCATTCAAACTCAAGTTCGGCTAAACAACATCTAAAAACTAGATCAATCTAAACATCAAATTGGCTTTTCCGTAATGGTTAATTAAAACAATAAGAATGACATCTTTGTAGTGAACATTTCGTTCCCGCACATGATCCAAATCTAAATACCAAATCCAACAATCCTCAAATCAATCAAAATACCAAATTCAACAATCCCCAAATCATATTATCACTAATATTTGTTAAACATCCACTACGTAATACAATATTTCAAAGTATGTTATACAAAAAATTGAAAATCAATTTACTCAAAATTCAATAATTCATCATTGCAACTCAAGATCATTAAAGTTATTGTCGTTATTAGTATCACCAATAATAAAGTTCATCATTAAAACTCAAATTTCAGACCTCAAGTTCATTATCTAGAGATTGTTCAACAGAACTTGCGTCATCATTTCAGTGAGTAGTTATTATTGTCTTAGCCGCAACTCATATCAATTCAACGATTATAAAATCCTAATTCTTAACTTCAAATTCCTAAGTAGATTTTAAAATTATGGACAGTAGAAGAGGACATGAAGAATAAATTGAAAGAAAAATAGGAGTTTAGGATTCAATTATAAGTAGAAGAAAGAAGGAAGCGAGAATTAAAATTAGTAATTTTCAAGAACACTTATAGTTGGCCATCAATTCGCCTCTGGAATTGGAAGATAAGAAGTTCTTCTCTGGAATTGAAAGGGACAAACTTTTACTACTATAAAAGGAATTGCCATTTTTTCTTTTACCAACTCTTTTATTATATATTAATATTATAAATATATATTACTAACTCTTAATATTATTTGGGGCCCCTTGGATCTTGGTGCCTCGGGCCCACGCCCCGTTTGCCCCTCCCTCGGGCCGCACCTGTATGAAGGAAGGTGATGTCTCTATGTGCTTCAGAGCTTTCCTCCATCTCCGTGCGAGACAGTCATCTTCAACGTCCGGGCCGTGGACGCGGAGCACCATCCCATCGGCCAGCACCTGATCTTCTCCTATGACCTGCAGAGCTCTCTTGAGTCGCCGGTACTGAGGGGACGTCTCGTGTCCGATGCGATAACGGTCGTGTCCTACTTTGGCGACAGGGTTGCGTCCTTCTTTTGGGACTACGCGTCCCGCCGCAGCATGGAGGGACCGCTGGCTCTACACTGCAGTTCGGGCGGAAGTGTTAGTCCCGGGGCTTGATCAAAGATGGTAGAACTAGATGTCGAGATCAGAGGTTCAAACAAACGTTCCCCTTCTGATTATTCTCGAGATCCACGAGAAACACTATAATATAAATTTGATTACAAAAGCAACAATAATCAGAAAATAAATCTCACGTTCTTCCTTGCAATCGCAGTTGCTAACGGACATAACTGAGTTACAACACAGAGAAAAGAGAAAAAAAGAAGAAAAATGAAAGGTTCTTGCTGGGGTGATTAAGATCATCGTTGCTAAAATCAAGATTCGCCCCACCACGATCTGCTTCCAAGAACCAGCAAGTTCACGAAGAACTTTTGGAACGTTCGTAAGTCAATATTTGAGACTTGAACGGGCTTCATGGACTTTACGGACTCCCTTAACTCTCTTCTTGGTGCATCTCCCAAAGGAGGACAAGGGGCTCTATTTATATAGTGGAGTGGGACTTCACCGTTTCTCCTATCCGATGTGGGACTAAAATACCAATACTCAAAAATAGAGTTTGATATTTTAGATCATCCCACAATCAGCATAGTAGTATGATAGTCCACGCCTACCCCCCGAACACTCCCGTGCATGCACGAGACAACCTGGAGTCCTTGTCCGAATCTGAGTCCTTACAACAAAAATCAACTTGCATCCTTGTTGGAATTAATCCTTTTTCCTTCTAGGAAAATATGCCCACATGGCACACACTTGTGTCCTATCACACCTTATGTGCACACCTCAACGCAAGCAATGCATTATATTGAGATACTCACCATTTGGTGTAGCCGATGTGGGACAATCTTTCCTAGTCTAAAGGCAAAAACACCAACAATCTCACACATATATCAACATATGGGTTGAGCGTTCCCTACAGTGATTGCCCATCATGCATTAGGAGAGATGTCGCTGATGGTTTGAATCTTTTCGCATTAGTCAAATAACAATATGATACAAGAATGGACTAGGTCTTGAATTCTGTACCATGAATACAGTTTTTTCCACTCACATAATGACATCAGCTGTGCTTCCGGTTGCACATTAAAGACCCTGTGCAAGCCTGGTTTTATTGTATGTATCTTTGGCGTCTACAAGTTTACCTTCAAGAGACGGCCTGAATCTCTTTCCATACATTCTAGGTGAGTTCTTTTAAAGAGTCCTTTGGCATAAAGCCTTGTGCTTTCTTGCGGTGCTACCCCGCTATGACATGGCCCAAAGCCGAGGCTACACCTCATCGTGGTGTCACGCCACTGTAGCATGAGGTCCAGCCTCTTTGTAGTGCAAAACTACCAAGCATAAAGCCTTGTACTTCCTTGCGGTGTTACGCCGCTGTGACATGGCTCGCATAGCCGAGGCTTTATCCACTCTAGGTACCTCTTGGTGGTGTCACACCACGGTAACATGAGGTTGCCGGCCTCTTTGTAGTGCTGACTAACACTCTTCATTATACAACATTAGGCTACCTGCCTATATGCGGTACTACGCCGCTGTGACATGGCTCGCAAAGCCGAGTCATTACCCTTACCAAGGAACCTCTTGGTGGTGTCACCCCACTGTAGCATGGAGACCTTACGCTCCTTTATAGTGTTGTGCTACCGTGCTTCCTGTAGAGCACACCAGACATTCGAAATGCCGGAGAACTCATTAAGGCGTCTAAGCCATCCTCTCACAGGACTTGTTCTTTTAAGAGAACAGATAGTAGACAACATTGGTTATGGGTCCGTAACCCCTCAATGTCTCAAAGGACTATCCACTGTTCCAGATATTCTCTCCGTCAGTTGTCCTTCTTTGAACCAAAAGTTAGATGCCTAGTAGATTTCTCTTTGAACTAAAAGCATAAAACTTTATAGTAGAATTACAAAGACAGAATATCACATCATCTTCAAGCCAATCATAATTACTGTATCCTCGACCAGCTGGCGCTTGAGACCTTTGGTGAATGGATCAGCCAGATTTTTCTGACTCCGAACATCAATCACGGTAATGACTCCAGTCTTTATCATATCACTTATCGCCCTATGCCTCAATCGTATAGTCCTTTTCTTACCATTGAATAGATCATTTGATGCCACCACTGCAGCTGCCTGGTTATCGCAGTATATCAGTACCGCCGAAATTTGTGCACCAACCACTGGAAGATCATACATGAGCTTCTGAAGCTATTCTGCTTCTTTTACTATAGCAGCCAGTGCAAAGAACTCAAATTTCATTAAGGAATGGGAGAGCATTGTCTGCTTATTTAACTTCCATGATATAGCAGCTCTATCCATACAAAAGATGTATCCTCCTGTGGACCTTTCGCACTCTGCTTCTGAACACCTGCTTGCATCACTGAAGCCTTTCATTACTGTCAGATATCCGCAGTAGTGCAGTGCATGCTTCTAAGTTCTCTTGAGATATCTCATAACTCTCTTCACGACCTTGCAGTGCTCCATACCTGGGTTGCTCGTAAATCGACTCAGCATCCCCACGATGGAAGCTATGTCAGGCCTTGTGGCAGTAGTAGCGTACATCAGACTCCCGATAATGCTAGCGTACTCCAATTTCCTGACGCTTTTCTTTAAGTTTGGCTCCAACTTCTGATCACTTCGGTACGGCATATCAATTATAGGAAGATCATGATACCCGTATCGAGTGAGCATCTTCTCAATATAATGAGATTGTGACAGTGCCAATCCAGTGTCTGTCCGGATGATCTTGAGTCCCAAGATAACATCAGCATCCCCTAAGTCCTTCATACTGAACTTTGTCGAGAGAAACTTTTTTGTCTCAGTAACACAGCTTATATCCGTACCTAGGATGAGCATGTCGTCCACGTACAGACAAACGATGACTCCTCTTCCATCAGCAAATTTAGTATAAACACACTTGTCGATTTCGTTGACCCTATAGCCGTTTGATCTTATAACTTTGTCAAACTTCTCATGCCACATTTTAGGAGCTTGCTTTAAGCCGTATAAAGATTTTATCAACTTGCAGACTTTGTCTTTTAGGCCTCTAACGACAAATCCTTCTGGTTGTTGCATATAAATCTCCTCGGTCAGCTCGCCATTCAGAAATGTTATTTTCACATCCATCTGATGTATCACCAGCTTGTGAATTGCCACAAGGGCAATCAACAATCTGATGGTTGTCATCCGTGCTACTGGAGCATATGTGTCAAAGTAGTCGATCCCTTGATTTTGAAAAAAACCCTTGGCCACTAGCCTAGCCTTGAACTTCTAAATGGTTCCATCAGCTTTCATCTTCTTCTTGAAGATCCACTTGCATTCGAAGGATTTTGCTCCTTCGGGTAAATCAACTAACACCCATTGTTATTGGAGGTCATTGAGTCAATTTCATTGTCTATTGCCTCCTTCCAGAAGACAGCATCTCTGGTCTTTATCGTCTCATCATAGGTAAGCAGATTTTCTTCCACATGGTAGGTGAAAAAGTCATCTCCGAAGCTCTTTGGCTTCCTTGTTCGCATCTTCGACAGCTCAGCGAGTTCTGGTTCAATTTTTGTTTCTCCACCAACAACTTCATCTTGGACTACTGGCTCATATGAGACCTCAGTCTCATTTGCACCTACGTTATTCTCCGAAATATCTGGGAGAACAATATTTTTTTGTCGTGCAAACTTGTCTTCAAAGTATTTAGCATCGCAAGATTCGATGATATATTTTGACTCAATATCAAGGAATCTCCGGGCATCACTCTTCTCGGCATACCCCAAGAAGATCGCCTTCATATTCCTTGTCCCTAGCTTCTAAATCTTCAGATCTGGGAGCTTCACATAAGCCAGATACCCCCACACTCGAATGACATTCATGTTTGGTCTGACTTTGAACCAGAGTTCATGAAGAGTTATATCAGAAGTTGCATATGGCACTCTATTCAGAATGAAAGTGGCCGTTAATGCAGCTTCTCCCCAGAAGCATTTTGGAAGACCTGCAGTTAGCAGCATTGAGTTCATCATTTCTGTCAACGTTCGGTTCTTTCTCTCTGCTACTCCGTTAGATTGAGGAGAATACGGAGCAGTAGTCTCGCAGATGATTCCATGTTCTTTACAGAATAATACGAATTCATGAGACCAATATTCTCTGCCTCGATCACTTCTCAACCTCTTGAGTTGTTGTCCAGTCTGCCATTCAGCTTCGGCCATGAACTCCTTGAACTTCTCGAACGCTTAGATTTGAGGAAGTAGACAAATGTGTACTTAGAGAAGTCATCGATGAAGGTTATGAAATACTTTATCCCGGCTTTTGTAGAGATTTGTTTGAAGTCACAGATGTCGAAGTATACCAACTCCAGAAGATTTGTGCTTCGATTGACCTGATGAAAGGGTTTTCTAGTGATCGTTGTCTGAGCACATAGTCCACAATTCTCTACCTTACCCCCACATTTGGAGATAAGTCCTAGACTAGTCATTTTGTTTATTCTTTTACAATAAACATGTCCTAACCTATTATGCCACAACTCAAGAGAATAATCAAAAAGAGCGATTGCATTTATTTCATTAGACTGGTTTACAAGCTGAATTTTAAACATTTCTTCGGTTTGATAAGCCTTTTCGAAGTATGTTTCCTTCTTGGACATCACCATCTGACCAGCATTAATGTCCATCCTCAAGCCTGCATTGCTAAGCAGGCTCCCAGAGATCAGTTCTTGGCAATCACTGGAACATACTTCACTCTTTAGAGCTGTTTGCCATTGATTGTAAAAGAACAGAACAATTATCGGAGGACTGAACTTAGACTCACAATACAAACTCGCTCGTACAAAGAAAGCCTAGGGACGAAAACCTAGGTACAGCAGACTAAGTACGATTGTTTATTTTTGATTCTGGGGGTGACGATAGAGGCTCGGGAAAGCGACGGCCGCTCTGCCTTACTCCTTGGACGATCGGTATGCAGCCTTGGCTCGGGGAAGATCTGCTCGGTGTTGACGAAGAAAGGCTCTTCTTACTCTCCTCGGGTTGCTCTCCTGGCTTCTCTCTCTCTGTGAGTATCAAAAAAAGGGAGAGCTCTCTCTGTGTATATCTCTCTCTTCTTCTTTTTTTTTATTCTTTTGTTGCCGACCTTTTTTACATGGGAATGATGCTGGCTATTTATAAGAGTGGGGTGGGATCATTAGGGTTTGCTGATGATTATCTATTTGGAATGTCGGCGCTCCTTCATTCTATCTGGGCCCTTGATCCTGATCATAATGAATCTCGGCCACTAATGCGGATAGCACCAAATCTTATGAGCAGTTAATGCTGACTGCTTTAAATCTTCGTGATTGATTATGCCAATATTTGATTGCTCGCCACGTGTCCTATTGACTTGATGATGAATGATATGCCCTGATCTCGGCAATTATGATGATGATGTCGAATATTCTCGTTGGGATTCTGTTGCATCTTCAGTGCCACATTTTTTTAATTGAAGATCCTGCCAGGGTCGCATAGGGTGACCAATACTTGAACCGCAGGGGGATACTCCTCGTGAGCCGCATGAGTCAATGCCTCATCGAGCCGCAGGAGACGAACTTTCCGTGAGCCGCATATGCATAATCTTTACGAGCCGCAGGGGACGATCTCTCCAAGAGCCACATATGCATAGTTTCTGTGGGCCGCATGAATTAGCGTGGTGTTGAGCCGCATAAACCGGGCTATGGGTGGACCGCATATGGTGGATTTTTGTTAATCATATTAGAGTGACTCCTCAATGAGCCGCATGAAGCTGTTCTCTATCCGAGCCGCATGAGACTTTTGCCACGTGGCAACCTAGGATTTTTTGTCAGATCGGGTCAGAGATTTTTTTCTTTTCCCGAAGAGTCTGTCATTATGGCAGAGCCATTATGATAATTTATGTCAGAGACAGCCGTCGAGTCGTGTCAGAGCATTAAATGAGGCTATTACTTCAGTGGCCAACTGTGGGGGGGGTCACACGTGTCGTCAATTGAGCCGCATATTCCTGCTGAACCGCATTCATCCCCGAGCCGCATGAGTCTGAGGGTCTTTTTTTGGGCCGCATAGGGCAACTCCAGTATGAGCCGCATAGACTTGCTACCCAAAACCGCATGGGCCATTTATGCCTTTATTCTAATATTTTCCATGCTTCTACAGGACCCCCTTCAAAGTTTTCAATTTGTAAAATTGAAACACTTTGAATAAGAAGCATGGCCCCGTTCATGCCGCATAGGATATTCTGTTTACCTGAGCTTCCTGGCCGCATTAGCATCTCGGCCGCATAGATTCTTCTGGCCGCATAGGCTCTTTGCCACGCGTCCTGACCACGTGAGCAAATCTTCATTAATTGCCATCGATTTGATTTGACGCCGCCTTTTGGGGGAGGATCCCAAGGGTCGGTTTTGCCTTCACTGAAGCGTTCTCGCCTTTATTTTTGGAGGCGGTGCGTAATCCGAGGCGTCTTTCTACTTTATGGATCGCCTATAAATAGGAGTTTTTCAGCTCTTGGGGATTTCTTTACCTCCTTTCTTTGCTTGAATTCCCTGTTGCCAACTTCGCTCTTCGTTTTCCTTCTTCATCCATCGACCATGGCTCCCAAGAGATCTGCTGCATCGAAGGCCGCGAAGGGCAAGGCAGTTGCTGCTACGGCGACTGCGGCGACGAATGTAGTCGCTCCTCCGCTGGTTGCTGTAGGCGCTGTCCATCCTGATGTTCACCCACCCATCGTTGGTAAGGGGGTCACTCCGAAAAACCCTAGCTGCTGCCATGGCTCTGTTGTATACTTTATGCACAAGCCACATATACGAGACGTATCGATGTGACCGTATAAGCACTTCGCCCATTATGGCTGCATGAGCTTGTCACATTCGATCAGTGCCGCATGTGTGTTTTTGACTTGGGCCGCATAAGCGTTGCTCACTTTTGAACCGCATGAACTTGATGGTTTGTAGCCGCAGCGGTTTGTATGAGTCGGGCTTAGTCGCATGAATCTATAAACCCTTCTGACTCTGAGGTGTACGGACTTGGTTAATTCAGAGTCGCATGGGGCTATGACGCGCAGAGACGCATGGACCTATCTGCTGATGAGCCGCATGAGGTTGGGGCAACCTGAGCCGCATAGACTTCAGTAATCTTTTCCAATACTTCTGTTTTCTTTGTTTGTCTTCTGACCTTGTTTCTTTTATCTTTTTCTAGTGAATCTGCCCGTGAATCCTGCGGGAGAACTTTTGGTTGGTTCAAATCAATTCGCTTTGGGTGTGCGTCTTGACGACCTAATTAAGCATGTATTGAATCAGTTCCCTGCTGATGAGCCTTTGGAGAGGTTGAACGCCATCGAGAATCAGACCCTTCATTACCTTCGTTCCATGATGAACACTGGGAGGCTGGATGGGAAATACCTGAAGCCTCTATTCCTCTTTGGAGATGCTCTAATCATAGGGAACTCTCGAGTGTTAGAGATTTCCGAGAACTGGGATTTCTCTTTGGACGGGGAGTCAATCCATATCCCTTTTATGGAACGCCATTATCCCTTATCGTGGTTCAACATGGTGCTGTTGAACAGGAAGATGGTGTGCAACTTGACCCCTACTCAATCGAGGATATTGATGGGCGACATCCATTACAATCCGAATATGCGGTCAGCGTACCAAGGTAAGGATCCCGTCCCTCGGTATATGATGGGTCTGGCCCCGGGCTCCTTCATGAATGCATACGGTCCCAACTTTTCATTTGCTCAGGCTGACACCTTCTTGAATCGGCTTGTCCGTAAGAAGTCCTATCCTGTTGGTAGGATAGCGTTGCCGAACTGGATAAACCCTACTTCTATGTGGGTCCAGTTGACCACCTGGGTCCTGCAGACCTACGGAACACTCTTGCGTGAGGTGGGACTTTATCATGCTGTTCGAGGGACTTGTCACGGGCTCCCTATTAATAAGCCGCTGTTTATGGCGCTCTTGGAGATGTATAGCTGGCGAACGGGGATATTCTTCTCACCAGTAGGGGAGCTGGGGCTTGCTCTTCATGAGATGTATACTGTCTCTAAACTTCCCTGGGGAAATGAGCCTTTCGAGGTGTATACCCCTTCGAATGAGGAGTTTGAGGACTTGGACCGACGGTTCCCAGGTTTTGTTGCAGTATACCGGGAGTTGCTGTGCCACCATAGTGCTTGTCACCAGATGGCCATAAGACAGCGGATACTCCGAAGGGACCGCTCCCCACACCACATCATGGATTAGTTACCTTTTCAAAGTTAACCCTTCTGGTGGAGTTATTCCTCGAACCCCTAAAACGCACGTGGAGGTGAAGGATTTGATGTCAGGCGTCAAGAAGTCGCGGTACAGGAGTGACATATTTAGGAGCCAAACTGACTCTCTCAGCTACTTTTACTATGGGACCACGCAGATGTCAGAGAAGGCGCTTCTGGCTGGCTTTTTGATGATATGGTTACGGAATTGCGTCGTCTCGGGAGGAGCAGGTTTCATCGAGAGGATCGGTCGCCATTTTATTCTTCCCGCCGTTAAACTGGTGTTCGGAGTTAGGCTGGCCCTTCTTCCCGCCATGGTGTGCAGCATCCACCACGGTCTTCGGACCTTCTCATCCAAAGTTGTTGCGCGTAAGAAGACCTTGGATTTTGAGCGTGTAGAATTGCCTTTCCATTACTTGATGGCGTGGTTGGCGATGCATTACAAGTCTTTGCTGGGACCCGGGATAGCGGAAGATGCTACGGATGAAGATGCTTTCCTCTTCAAATGCCATCGCCAGTCACGGGAATACAATACTATGCCGACTTGTCGGAGGGCGCTGGCGAGGGTAGATGGGTGTCACCTTTTTGTGTCTGTTCCTCCTTTTTCTGATGAGGATGTCAGTAAGGTACACCTTGATGGTACTGGACCTCCTCACTTTCTATCTCCGGATATGCTCACTTGGTTGCGTAACATCCGTCCTGCTCATTTGGTTTATCGCAACCGCGATAGGGTGTACCTGGAGCCTTACCTACCTAGTAGGTTTTCTCGGTAGTTCGGTTATAGCCAGTTATTCCTTGATCATCCCAATCCTGGTTTGGGCTTCGAAGGTAGTGTTCTTGATGGCGTCAGGGCATGGAATTATTATGATGCTTATCATATTCGAGCCAGCTTCTCGGTTCCTGATGCTCAGACGCCAAGGGAAATTTTATACGTGGCTGCTTTGTATCATGTCATGGCGAACAAGCCTCCTATTAATTTTGATCCGAGTGCCAGTTTTATCGTGGGTACCGGTTTAGAGGAGAAGCCCAAGGGGGCTAAGGCCAGAAAGCAACTAGCGCTTCAGACTCCTCTCCCTGAATCAGAACCTTCTGAGTCGGCTGGGGAGGAAGATGATAGCGAAGATTCTCTTTTTGATGGAGGCGAAGAAGTAGCAGATCAATCGCTTCCCATCCCTGACGAACCGGCGGAGGGCCCATTGCTTTCTATAGAAGGTGGAAGAGTGAGGGAAGAACAGCTTTCGGCTGTGTCTGGTTCCTCACGTAAGCGAGTCAGGCACGAATCTTCTGGCAGTAGAGCGACTTTTTCCGTGAAGAGAGCTGCCGTTAAGTCTCGTGGATCGCTTATTACCGAAAGGGATGACGGTACCGATGCTACTCCGGAGGTAAGGCTACATTGGATTTGTTTCTTTGTTGTAGTTCCCTTTCCTCTCGCAGATATGATTTAATCACTTTTCTTTGTAGGCGTCCGACGGGCCGGAGTCTTCTGAACCATCTACTGCCTCTGAGGTTGATCCCGCCCTTGCTGTCTTAATCAACGATATGTGCGCCGCGGTCCTTTCTGCTGGGGCTCTCCCGGAGGCGGCTGGAAGTTCCCAGGTTGCTGAAGCATCAGCTCGGGGGAACGAAGGTTCCTCTGGGCCCGCCCCTGCGGTCGTTGAGCTTCGGCGAGATGACACCATTCTCAGTACCTCTTCTCCCGGGGACGACTCTCTGATTCCTGATTCGGAGGTTATTGGTGAGGAGGCTGTGGTGGCTGTAAACGAACCTCAGCCTCCATACTCCTCCATTGGTAAGATAGGCCATATATTGACTACCGAAGGGGCTTATTCGCTCTATCAACATATCCTTCGGGTCAAGTCGATTCATGGTTGCCTTGGCCCTGCAGGTCCTGACCTTTTACCTCCCGCCGCGGATGTTCTCGGGGAGAGTTCGGTCGGCCATTATCCGGACGAAAGGAATGTTTCTTCTCCTCTCTCTCATGTTGAAGAGCCTCCTACCTTCTCCGGGCAGACGGAGAGGGAGTTGGCAATGGTTTCCGCCTCGTCTTCCGCTGTTGACACGGCTTCGGAAGTCGACTTCTCGACCTTGTCGAGCATCCAAATCCTGCGGGCTGCTGAAGAGGAGTTGGCCGCTGTTCAAGCGTCTTTCCGTGCGGAGTTGGTTTCTCTTGTGGCAGGAGTGACAGATTCTGTCGCGTCTTCTTTCGTGCTACCAGCCACACTCCCGCTGACACCGATTTCTTCGGAGGCTCTGGACGAGGTGACGCAGGATGTGGTTGACAGCTTTTATCGTCACTTAGGGAAGGGTATAAATGCTGCCGTGGAACGGGGGGTCCCTTTTTCTCTGTCTCTACGGGGAGCTCGGGGCCAAATTGACACTCTGAAGGGTCTTCCTGGCGGGCTGGGGTTAGCAGCGTTCCTGGAGCCTAAGCTGACAGAGGCTGATCAACTTGTGACCCAACTGCTGGCAGTACGGCAGGCTGGCTTGCCCGCTGCAATTGAACGGGAGCGGGGTCGCCTCGTTGCTGCTCGGGACAAGATTAAGATCACTCGGGATGCTGCCGCGCCAGCTGTACGGGAAGACCTTGACAAGCTTTCTGTTTCATATGCCCATCTGGGTCGTCGAAGTCAGGCTTGTAGGGCTCGTGAAGAGTCTGCTTCTCGTGGAGTAGCGGCCACACGGAAGCGGATTCTTGCACTCCAACAGGAGTTGGCCTTCCTAGAGTTAGAGCGGGAAGCTGCTCCTGCAGAGCAGGAGTCGATTGCTCGGGAGGCCGAGCGGGTTTCCCGATCCTCTGCCTCCTTGGAGCGGTCTTTTAAGGAATTTGAGGACAACTGGCGAGCCTATGCTCATCTGGAGGACCCGGCGGTGCTGAATCAGGAGGCAGAGCGTCGAGCCAAACAGAGTTTTGAGCGGTCGGTCGCCTTGATAAAGGACCGCCTCACGGTGTTATGCGCCCCGGAGCAGTGATCCACCATCTGTCCTCTTCTGCTTCTCTTTTTTTTTTTTTTTTTCTTTCATATGTGTATATTTTGATTTGCAAGGGATGTGATCTCCACTGATGTAGCTCCTTTGAATTTTGAGATAAATGAGCATGTTTCAACTCATCTTCTCTTTCTTGTTCTTGTGGTGTTCATGGAATTGGACTTGCTGGGGGATTATTTGTGGACTTGTTACCCTGGGCGTACCTTGGTTTTAGGTACGGATAACAAGTTTGATCAGGATGTCCGGGACAGCCACAACAAAATGGTCATGGATGTTCTCGGTACTGGAGAAAGGAATGCCGTAGAGCAGCTGGGCTCCCGGGGCATGGTAGGATGGTGGATTTATGCTAAGAAGCTTAGCAAGGGATATTTGTGGACCTATTATCCTTGGCGTACCCTGGTTCAGGATACGGATAATAAGGTGGGAGGAAGCCAGTCATATTTGCTCCGAGATTATGAGGACGTAGCAAACATGAGGGTTTTACCGTAGAATCTTCCTACTCAGAGGTAATGAGAACACGATAGGGGGAGACTTCACGGAAGACTTTTCTATAATCAATAGTGGTCAACAGAGGACATTTGTGGTCAACAGAGGACATTTGTGGTCAACAGAGGACGTTTGTGGTCAACAGAGGACATTTGTGGTCAACAGAGGACGTTTGTGGACCTATTATCCTTGTCGTACTCCGGTTGTGGATACGGATAATAGGTTGAAAGGGAACCAACATACTTGCTCAGAGGTAATGTGGACATGGCAAATATGGTGATTTCTTCGACGGAGCCTTCCCACTCAGAGGTAATGAGGACATGGCAGGAGTGGGCTCAATGAAGAAGGGGTGCATAGAACTACTCAGAGGTTGGAGGACATGGAAGTTCTATGCGAGGGGGCGGTTTGTTCTTGGTGGAAGTGAAAACGACTCAGAGGTAATGAGGACATGGTCGTTTCGGAAATTAGTGGATCGATTACCCTTTTTGTGCACTGGGAGTGCGGGTAGTGGATCATGAGGGAGGATCTCTTTCAGGAAGAAAGTTCAGAGGTATGATTATACGTGACTTACTATCTGAGAGAGTGACCGGAAATGTAAGTACATAATTTGGATTTTCTAGAATATTGAGAAGATGAGAGTTCAGTGGCACCAGCGGGTGCATGGCTCGGTAATCTGAAATGTTGTGGATGTGGGTTCAGTGGTATTAATGGATACATGACTCGATAATTTGGAAAATGGTGGGTGCGAGTTCAGGGGTACTAAGGGGGTACATGACTCGATAATTTAGAAAATGGTGGGTGCGAGTTCAGGGGTACTAAGAGGGTACATGACTCGATAATTTGGAGAATGTTGTCTAAACATAGTATTTCTTCAGAAACTTGCCGTTGACGGGCAACATAAGCAAGTCCCCATTCTGCTTGGCGAGGCGGTAGGCGTCGTTGGAGAACACGGCCTCGATGACAAATGGACCTTCCCATTTTGGCTGGAACTTGCCTGCGGTCTTGTGAGTCATGACCATTGGTCTCCGGACTGCCAGAACGAGATCGCCCACTTGGAATGTTCTGATTTTAACCTTCTTGTTGAAGGCTCCTGAGATACGTGCTTGGTATAGCTCGATCCTTTGCTGGGCTAGGAGGCGCTTTTCGTCTAAGGCCTCCAACTCTTGTAATCGGCGTCGATAGTTATCATCCGTTGTCAACTGATAAGTGAGGGCGACGCGGAGTGAGGGAATCTGAGTTTCCAGTGGGAGGACTGCCTCACTCCCGTATACTAAAAAGAATGGTGTATTCCCAGTAGCTGTTCGAACCATGGTGCGATAAGCCCATAAGCATTCGCCGAGCTTCTCGTTCCAGTCGCGTTTGTTGGAGGAGATAAACTTCTTGAGGAGTTTGATGATTGTTTTATTGAATGCCTCTGCAAACCCATTTGCTGCTGGGTTATATGGTGTCGAAGCGACATTCTGAATGCGGTGTTTGTCGCAGAATCGATAGAATGCATGGCTTGCAAACTGCGGACCATTATTATGGATGATCCTCCGAGGCAGTCCAAAGCGGTAGATGACGTGATGCTTAAGGAAGCTGATCACGTTTGAAGTCTTAACTTCTGCGAGTGGGACGGCTTCCGCCCATTTGGAGAAGTAGTCGGTGATCGCAAGTATGAAGCGATGTCCTCGGGAGGAAGGTGGGGTGATTGGACCAATGATATCCATTCCCCATGCTTCGAATGGCCAGGATGCCACCGTTGGATGTAGAAACTCGGATGGTTGGTGAATGAAGTCCGCGTGGACTTGGCAAGCCTTGTATTTTCTGGCATAGTCTATTGCGTCTGCCACCATCGTGGGCCAGTAGTAGCCCATACGGCGAAGGCGGTCCTGTAGCTTAGGGCCAGGCTGATGGGCCCCACAGCCACCGTCGTGAGCTTCTCGTACAGCTTCTTTGGCTTCTGCGTTTGACAAGAACCGGAGTAATAATCCGTCGTAGGATCGTCGGTACAGCATCTTTGTCTCTGTGTCGTAGAAGAATCTGAGAGAACGCCGTCTGATGGAGGTGGCTTCCCTTGGATTCTCCGGGAGGATATCGTATACGACGAAGTCAATGAACGGCTGTCTCCAGTCTGGTGTTTCGTCGACCGTCTGGGCGGAATAGCTCGCCACGAATTGAATATTGTTCTTGGGACAGACCAGTTCGTGGCCTATCACCTCAACCGAGTGATGCGCTTGGTTCGGCACTGCTAAGGAGACGGCAAGGCCTGCTAGGGCATCGGCTTCGATATTTTGAAGTCTGGGGACGTGTTCGATGAAGAATCCCTCGAATAAAGAGATAGTGTTAATTGCTATTTGGTGGTAGGGAATCATGTCTTCATGGCGGACTTCGTACGACCCCCGAATCTGATTGACGATTAATTGTGAATCGCCGTATGCTTCGAGATATTCTACACCCAGCTCCTTTGCGAGTTGGAGGCCAATGACCAAAGCGTTGTATTCGGCCACATTATTGGAACAGGGTTCCGTGAGAGAGTAGGCACGATTGATCACTAGCCCGGTAGGAGAGATCAATACTACTCCGACCCCGACGACGATGTTTCCCTTGGGTCCGGTTCTTGAAGCGCCATCGAGGAACATCCTCCATATGTTGTCGTGGGTGGTTGTATTAGAATCGGCGACCTCATCTGGGATTTCCTCGTATATTCTGGATGACCCCGATCCTGGATGGGCCGCCAAAAAGTCTGCCAGGGCTTGGCCTTTGACAGCCTTCTGTGGGACGAAGATCATATGATATGGGGATAGCAGTATTGCCCATGTAGCGAGGCGAGAGCTGAACGCCCCTGGTTTAGTCATGAGGACCCTGAGGGGATTTACCCGTGAGATCACATGTATGGTTTGTCCTGTAACATAATGCCGCGTCTTTTGAATGGCGAATACCAAGGCGAGGCATTCTTTCTCCACGGCAGTGTATCGTTGTTCAAGCCCGACCATCATTCGGCTGAGGTAGTATATGGCCTGTTCGTGTCCTGCGTCATTATTTTGTGCCAGCAGGGCACCGAAGGAGTGTTCCATTGCTCGTACATAGAGCAAGAATGGTTTTCCAGGGACCGGGGCCACCAGGACTGGAGGATTTGACAAATATTCTTTGATGTCGTCGAAAGCACGTTGGCATTCTTCGTCCCATACGAATGAGACTCCCTTCTTCATGAGGTGTGTGAACGGCCGACATCGTCCGGAGAGATTGGAAATGAACCTTCTGATATAGGCTAGCCTCCCTTGGAGGCCTCTAAGTTCGCGGAGATTTTTCGGGGGACCCATCTCCATTATTGCCTTGGTTTTCTCAGGGTCTACATGGATACCCCGTGCAGTGATGATGAAACCTAAGAACTTCCCGCTGGATACGCCCAAGAACGACTTTGTAGGGTTCATCTTCAGGTTGTGGGCTCGCATCAGGTCGAATACCGTTCTCAGATCTTGTAGATGATCCTCCTTACGACGACTCTTGACAGCGATGTCGTCGACGTAGCATTCCACTGTTTTGCGTAAATGTTCTCTGAAAATGATACTCATAGCCCGCTGATATGTGGCACCAGCGTTCTTTAGACCGAATGGCATGACTGTGTAACAGTATGTGCCGATCGGTGTTCTAAATGATGTGTGCTTCTCATCGTCGGGGGACATCTTGATTTGATTGTATCCCGAGAATCCATCCATGAATGACATACGTTCGAAGCCGCATGTGTTGTCAATCATGATGTCCGTGATCGGGAGGGGAAATTCGTCTTTCGGACATGCCTCATTTAGATTACGGAAGTCGATGCAGATTCGGATCTTCCCGTTCTTCTTAAGGACCGGGACTATATTGGCGACCCAGTCAGGGTGTTGCTCCTCACGGATGAAGCCGCTGGCTATCAGTTTGTTGACTTCGGCTTCGATCGCGTCCATGACGCCCGGGCGGAAGCGTCGTTGCTGCTGCTTGACTGGCTTTGCATCCGGCCGTATATTGAGTTTATGGAGAGCAATATCGGGATCTAATCCAGGCATGTCTTCGTAACTCCATGCAAATACGTCAATGTATTCTCTGATGAGTTCCAGCAGTGATTCTCGTTCCTCGTCTGTTAGGCTTTTACTGACGAAGATTGGCTTTGGAGAGGATTCGGTGCCGAGGTTGACCTGCATAACTTCATCCTCCGTAGGAGGTTCTCTTAGCTCGAACCGCTTTTCCCATTGTGCGTCTAACTGTTGAGCCCACGGCTCAAGCTCGAGGATTTCAGGAATGTCCTCGTATTCTTCGTAAGCATCGGCAAATGCCATGTTGACTGATAGGACTTGTCTGAATATGTCCCCAATGCTTGTGTCTGAGTCGGAAGTTGGTGACCCGGTTGAGTGTAACTGCCAATCACATTCTTCATCTGAACTCTCTGGAGTCGTTGTGGGAGTTACATACCCTAGTCCACATCGAGTTTTGCTATAGTAGTCCAGTGGTTTACCAGACGGTACTGGGGGCTTCAAAGGTAGTCGCCGTCCGGTACCGTAATTCAAACCTGGTGTAGTTTCTAGATCATATCCTTGTTTCTGCATGAGGTATTTGGACTGGGGACTATAAAGGTATAGAGGCAGTCTCCCGGTATCTGACCCAAGATCGACTTCTTTTATAGTGAAGGGGTACGGATCGTCTTTCCGGCCGAAGATAATCGGGTGGTCCCCTCCCTCGACTATTCGGTAAGCGTCTTCTGTCGGAGTAAGCTGGATTGTGGTATATACATTTGTCACTTGTGTGTGTAGGTGAGTGCCTATACCGTGGTCCATAGCATACATTGTACATAGCTTGTTGAGCTCGATGTAATTCAAAGATAGCCCTTTATTGATAAAATAAGGTATCTTCTCGAGAGGGATTACATCATCCGCGGAAGGGGTATCGGAGTGGGCAGCCACATACTTGGCTAATTCTGGTTCTTCTTCGGCCACCCCCTGTATAAATGAAGACTGGAAGAGCGACCTAGTCAGCTTGATCTTCAGAGGCTCGACCGGGGGAGCAGGTCGTGGAGTTGTTGGTAGACTAGCAACCCCCAGCTTGGCATCTGACGTGGGGCGAGGAGTGGCTGGTTCGCTGGAAGTGTCAGACCTCGCGTCGGGGTGACGGCCCTTTTTAGGAAGACGTATCGTGAGCGGCCTGTCGGAGGGATTGAGTTTCTCCGCCTGGAGCTGACCGACTCTCGGTAGTCTGATGGTAAAAGGCCCTGGTGTGGGTCTCGGCACTTGGCCAGACCTCGGCAGCCGAATTCTTATCTGCTCTTCTTGCGTCGATAGACTGATTGCGTCCTTACGCAGAGTAGCCGTAAGGGGTGCAGAACTGCCCGGTTTGCGAGCCTGGAGGTGGATCGTTAGGGGTTCTTCTGATCTTGTGGTTGCCTTGGTGTGAGCTTGCACCTCCTCTTCGACCAGATGCTTCTTTGATTTTTCGTACAGACAGGAGTCTGAGTAATAAGATTCGACCCCTTTGAAGGGATCGACATCAGCAAACTCCGTCCTCACGAAGCCGTGCTTATCGACATATTTGAAGCACTGGTGTAGCGTGGAAGGCACGATCATGTAATCGTGTATCCAAGGTTGCCCCAGAAGGATATTGTAAGAAGTGTCGGCATCTATGACGTAGCAGGTGACTTATGATTGGAGATCGCCAATCTGACATTTCAAGCGAATCTTCCCTATTGCCCGAATTGAAACCGCTAATGGCGGTGCTTGTAGGCGTCAGACGATGCATTGGAATGCGAAGATTATGTAGCAGACCCTTCGGAATGATGCTTATGGAGGACCCAGGATCAATGTGCATTCGGTCTACCTTTACGTCGCCGATGTATCCAGTGTAGTACAATGGGCGGTCGTGCAGGTTAGTTTTGATAAGCATATCCTGCGGAGAGAAGACGATATTGGGCATTGCACCTGTACACACACTATCTTGGAGCTCTGTAGGCTGATTATCTCCCGTGAGGTTGACCTGAGCCAAGTATGCGTCGGCATTTTGGAGTGCCTCACTTAGGGCCGTGCGGACATCCTTCGAGAGCCTCAGGAGTTCATATAAGGACAATTTGGCCGGTGTATTAGCCAATTGCGCCAAGATGTCAAAGTTGTAGGGCCTCTCCAGCCCCTGAGGTGCCTCCTTTCGGAGGGATTTGTCGAAGCGAGTCTCCTTCGGCCTAGGCTTGTCGGTCGTCGAAGGCTGAGCCGGTCCCGGAGTATCAGTGTTTGTGGGCTGCTGATCATTAGTCGGATTCTCGACCACTGGTTGGGCTTGTGCTCCAGATCGAGTAGTGACGGCTGAGACTTCCTCCTCCTCTGCCGAGGTGGTGCGGCATGATCTGACCTTTCCACTTTTCTTTTTAGAAGGTAAAGTGGGCTGAGTTACCTCGTGGACTAGGTCCGGATGGACCCACATGATTTCCCCTCGTGATGTGGTGAGGGGTACTAGGCCGGGAGTTTGATCACGGGTAGGCGAAAGATTAGTGATTTCCATCGTTGCCAGAGGGATGGGTATGACACCGTCTTGAGTCTCTGTTGGAGGGAAATTGTCGAATTGTACGGACACCATGTTGGCTGCTACGGTTACCTCCTCGAAGTCGATAGCCAGAGCGTTCGAATCGATGAGGTTCTAGATATACCGCTTCAGTTGGTAGCAGTCGTGTGTAGCATGGTGGACGTAGCGGTGGTAATGGCAGAACTTCGGATTTTCCAAATCAGCAGGCCGAGGTTACCGCCTTGGTGGAGGAAGCTGAATTCTATCTCCTTGTATAAGCATGTCCAAGATAGGCTTGACGTGGCCGTCTTCGAAAGAATAAGTGATTTGAGGCCATTGTTTGTCTGCTGGTTGTGGCTCGGGCTTCTGGGCTGTATCGGTCACCATGGCCTGCTTGCCTTTGTTGTCCCGGTTGTTGGAGGGGCTACCTCCATTGTCGTTGCTGGCGTTGGGACGCTTCCCCTTGTTCTCTCCCTCTGAGATATGCAACCCCAGTTGGCGAGCTTTCTTCAATCGTTCCTCGGCACTTGTAGCGCTGATGATAAAGGCCTTCCAGTCCTTGAATTGACTTTCGCCCATCCAGAGACTAATTGTTGGAAGTAGTCTCTTTTGGCAAATTTCAATCAAGGAAGAGTCCGGGTTGCCAGATGGTAACTTCATTGCGGTTTGACGAAACCGCTCAATGTAATTCCTTGTCAGCTCTTTCTCTCCTTGGACGACGTCCATGAAGGTAGACATCGTGACGTCCTGTCCTACCTCATAGAACCTCTCCAAGAACAAGCGCTTGAAGCCAGCGAAGGAGTGGATGCAATTATCTGGCAGGTTGCGGTACCAATCGAAGGCGACTCCTTCCAGTGCCCCAATGAATAACCGTGTATGGATGGCGTCATCATGGGGCAGATGGTCGGTAGTGACCTCAAAGTAAGTGATGTACCGGCTTGCTGAAGTCTTACCATCATATGGGTTGATATTGAACGGCTTATATCTTGGGGGAAAGGGCACATCCCTCCATTCAGCAGGGTATGGTTGCCGTGTTCTAAGGTCTTGAGAATTTTCTCGGGCGTGGAACATCGCTCGAAGCTCCTGAACCTCTCTCCTTACTTCTCGGGCCTCATCTGTCGCGGTAGAGGCCGTTATCTCGGGAGCATTATTGCCCGGGTTTGGTGCCGCTGAATTTGAATCTATGTTGTTCGCGGGACCCGTGCTTGTCTGACCAGGTGTCACTCCCTGCAGAGTAGGAAGCGCTGCTTTGATCTCGTCTACAGACTTGACCAAGGCGTGCAGTATGGCATCCAAAGTGTCGATACGTTGGCGATCGCCGGAACCGCCTTGATTACTATCTGTCATGAATACCGTCTTTACATGAGGAGTGACGGAGGGAGTGGTGGAGGATGTACCCTCTGAGTCGTACCCATGCGTCGAGAAATCATCTGGATATGTGGGGATGTTCTCTTCAGGTTCGGACTCGGAAGGAACACTATTCCCAGTTTCGGAGCTTGCTTCATCTAGAGAATCATGGATGTCCTCGGGGACATCAGCATCTGTTGTACCCGATGGGAGGGTTATTTCTCCGGGTTCGTCTCCTTGAAACATTGGATTATTGTGGATGTTCGGAGGAGTACTACCCCCAGCTCCTACGACCCCCAGGGTCGGGGGCGATGAGCCTCCTGTTGCAGCAGATTTTGTCTTTGAACGGGTGTGTTGGTATACTCCAGTGGATGGCAACCGTTTAGCCGACAATTTCTTAGCTGTAGTGGCCGATATCTTTGGACTGGAGATGCTTGTCTTCTTCCCTCTCCCTTCCACGGGGACTTTCCGCGCGAAATTGCAGGAGGCAACGGGAGGTGCCTCGTCTTCCGAGCTCGGATGTTGTAATCTTTGGAAGACGGATGGCCGGTCTTCCGTTACTGCCGTGTTGTTGCAACAGCAGTTGACGATAATCTGGGTGCAGTGACGTCCCTGTGAGGACTCTCTGCCCGCTGAGGCTCCTTCTCTTTCCTTGCGTTTGTGGAGGATAGCTTCACGCAGGTCAGAGGAACCACTTTGTCCGTTTGCCGCCGGGGGCTGGACTCGAGTGGTTTTATACAACTTCCCGTCAGAGGCCCGCGTGATACTCAACGGGACGGCCCGATAGTCAGAGGTTGGGGCAGCTGTCTGGACTTGATGAGCCCGCGCTGCCCTAGACTTTTTCTTTTTAACACTTGTGGGTGCGTAATAGGAAGAGTCCACATTAGGTATCACAGAGTCTGGATTTTCACTCAGAAAGTGATCAGAGTTAGGACCGCATGAGAGTCGGTCGAAAACTGATCGAGAGAAGCGCGGTAGAGACGCTATGCGGCTAGCGTTGGGTGCCGTGCAGGCTATCTGCATGCGACTGTCTTCTGTTGTGGGATGAGTTCTTATGCGGTTAGGAGTCACGGCCGTGCAGGCTGCCCGCATGTGGTTGGCATCTGTGGCCGCATGGGTTATCTGCAAGCGGTTGACTTTACTAGCCGCATGAATCTCGTCCATGCGGTTGGGAACTGTAGCTGCATAAGTTATGCGGCTGACAGAAGTGGCCGCATGAGTTTTCTTCATGTGGTTGACGGTTGTGGCCGCATGGATTTTCTTTCTGCGGCTAATACCCCTCTGTGGTTCAGGTTGAGCAGAGACCCTCTTTGCCCCTGCAAGTCCAGCATCATAGTGTTTTCTTCTGCCGGACTTGGGGACAGCAGAGGTGTCTGCGATCTGAAGTGGGGCCGCAGGAGAATCTTTCTCGCCGTCTTGAGCGACCGAGGGTATCCCATCGAGGGCTTGGGGAGGAGCAAATGACTTTGGCCTCCACTCTTTGCGAGCCTTCGTGGTGCGGGTGCATTTCTGGACCGGGCCAGCGCTGCCTTCAGAGAGCATCTCTTCGAACGCCTGTTGGTCGAAGCGGACGACCATCTTCTGTTGTGTGGAGCCAAGTTTGGCTGCATCCGATTGCGTCACCAACTCCTCAGCCGTAGAGAAGTTAGTCCCCAGCAGAGTCGCCATCGTGTTTGCCATTGATTGTAAAAGAACAGAACAATTATCGGAGGACTGAACTTAGACTCACAATACAAACTCGCTCGTACAAAGAAAGCCTAGGGACGAAAACCTAGGTACAGCAGACTAAGTATGATTGTTTATTTTTGATTCTGGGGGGTGACGATAGAGGCTCGGGAAAGCGACGGCCGCTCTGCCTTACTCCTTGGACGATCGGTATGCAGCCTTGGCTCGGGGAAGATCTTCTCGGTGTTGACGAAGAAAGGCTCTTCTTACTCTCCTCGGGTTGCTCTCCTGGCTTCTCTCTCTCTGTGAGTATCAAGAAAAGGGGGAGCTCTCTCTGTGTATATCTCTCTCTTCTTCTTTTTTTTATTCTTTTGTTGCCGACCTTTTTTACATGGGAATGATGCTGGCTATTTATAAGAGTGGGGTAGGATCATTAGGGTTTGCTGATGATTATCTATTTGGAATGTCGGCGCTCCTTCATTCTATCTGGGCCCTTGATCCTGATCATAATGAATCTCGGCCACTAATGCGGATAGCACCAAATCTTATGAGCAGTTAATGCTGACTGCTTTAAATCTTCGTGATTGATTATGCCAATATTTGATTGCTCGCCACGTGTCCTATTGACTTGATGATGAATGATATGCCCTGATCTCGGCAATTATGATGATGATGTCGAATATTCTCGTTGGGATTCTGTTGCATCTTCAGTGCCACGTTTTTTTAATTAAAGATCCTGCCAGGGCCGCATAGGGTGACCAACACTTGAACCGCAGGGGGATACTCCTCGTGAGCCGCATGAGTCAATGCCTCATCGAGCCGCAGGAGACGAACTTTTCGTGAGCCGCATATGCATAATCTTTACGAGCCGCAGGGGACGATCTCTCCAAGAGCCGCATATGCATAGTTTCTGTGGGCCGCATGAATTAGCGTGGTGTTGAGCCGCATAGACCGGGCTATGGGTGGACCGCATATGGCGGATTTTTGTTAATCATATTAGAGTGACTCCTCAATGAGCCGCATGAAGCTGTTCTCTATCCGAGCCGCATGAGACTTTTGCCACGTGGCAACCTAGGATTTTTTGTCAGATCGGGTCAGAGATTTTCTTCTTTTCCCGAAGAGTCTGTCATTATGGCAGAGCCATTATGATACTTTATGTCAGAGACAGCCGTCGAGTCGTGTCAGAGCATTAAATGAGGCCATTACTTCAGTGGCCAACTGTGGGGGGGTCACACGTGTCGTCAATTGAGCCGCATATTCCTGCTGAACCGTATTCATCCCCGAGCCGCATGAGTCTGAGGGTCTTCTTTTGGGCCGCATAGGGCAACTCCAGTATGAGCCGCATAGACTTGCTACCCAAAACTGCATGGACCATTTATGCCTTTATTCTAATATTTTCCATGCTTCTACAAGAGCGTCAGAGTGTTCCCGGAAGTGAGTTTCAGCTCCATAGTCCCGATCTCCAGAACTTCAGCTTGGGCCTGGTTCGCCATGACAACCTTCTCAAAAGTAGGCTGGTATGTGACGAACCATTCCTTCCCAGAACAGACATGGCATGTCGCACCGGTGTCTATCCACCAGTCAGAGTCAGCCCCCATACTTGTGACCTAAGCGATCATAGCAACGAGGTTAGAAACCAAAGAAACCTTACTAGGCTCACCTTTCTCTAATTGTTTGGGCTTGGATCTGCATTCACTCTTGTAGTGGCCTTTCTTGCCACAATTGAAGCAAGTCACGTGGGACTTGGACTTTTGTTGCTTGAATGAAGGACCCTTTACTTTCAGATTAGTAGAATCCTTCTTTTTGTGATGAGAAGCCACCTGTTTTCCCTTGGGCTCTCTCGTCTGCACCAGATTGGCCTTAGCCAACTGTTTGGACAGAGTGTCCATCTTCTGTTGAGAATGCATCTCGTCCTCAACATAGATCTCTTGAAGGAGATCTTCCAAGCTAATATCTAGCTTCTTCCGGTGCATTCTTGTGTAGAATGTACTCCATCTAGCAGAAAGTTTAGAGACAATCCCTCCAACAACAAACTTTTCGACGAGGGGCATTTTCTCGTCTTCTAGCTTCTGGCGCAGCTTCAAGAACTCTTTTACCTAAGGCAACATAGCCTTCTCGTCTTCCAAGAGCCACTTGTGGTTCTTCTCGACGATGAAGATTTTCGTTCTATTGTCGTCGTCTTCATACAGCTTTCCCAAGGACTCCCAGATATCCCTGGCAGAAGTATTCTAAGAGTATGACTCTGCCAGGGAGTCCTCCATTGCATTCAGAATCAATAGCCTACAGAGACTATTATCCCTTCTCTATTTGGTCAGTTTGACTTGTGAAGCAGCAATGGCATCGGCTGTACCACCTTCTGGAGTCGTCGGTCCTTATGGAATAGTTGGTTCAGCCTCGATCAACACATGATCGACATCCACTAGTTGAAGATTGAGAGTGATTTTCCTCTTCCAGATTTGAAAGTATTCTCCGTCGAACTTCTCCAGTTTGTTAAAGCTGGTATTTAGGAGAGTGGCACGATAGTTTTCTATTGTGCTGGTATAGCTTTGAGATTGTTAGAACCGGGACACAATTTTCAATAAAAAACTGAGATAATGAAACAGTTGTAAAAACAACGTTCCAACGCAATGCTTCAAGGAAGGTGCGTAACAGAGATCCTAGAAGGATTATGGAATACAAAAATCTAAGAAGATTTTATAACATAGAGAATGATAGCAGTGCTTCTAAAAAAAGGTACTAATCAAAATGCTAATGGCAACAGCGAAGATGACAGGCGATAGATGGAAGGTGGTGGCCTGTTGGGGTGTCAAGAACACCAGTACTCAAAGCTAGATCGGTCCATGCGGTCAGCTTTCAGGAACTAGCAAGTTCAAAAAAGAACTCTAGAACGCTTTGGTAATCTGCTCTATGACGGAATGCTCGGAAAGACAAGGACAGGACGACGATTTGATGGCTCGAACAGCACTCTCTTCGCTCATCGTAACTTTTTGAAGTCTGTAAGTATTTTTCGAGAGAGAAGAGGCTCTGTTTAAATAGCCACTGCCATAAGATCAGATCTGCACAGTGCGCCACGTTATAATGTCAGATCCACTATTCCAGGATCAATTACGAATCAGTCAGAACGTGGATAGCCATGAACTGTGTGAATTGCGCTATTGGATGTGTTGTGCGTGCACCATCAGCGCACATTGCGCGTACTGCACATGCGGCACAACCAGCACAAACTGGCACAACCCGAGCACCCGCACAACCCAACGCAACTGCACAACGTGCTAATTGCAAAGTGTGCCAACAAAACGTACTATGCGCACTGCACACACTGCGGGCACTGCGCACGCGGCGCAACCAGCGCAACCAGTGCAAACAGTACAACTGGTGTAACCCGCGCACTCACGGAACCGAGCACCCGCACAACCCAACGAACCTGCACACGCGCGCAACCCAGCGCACCCGCGTACTGTGCACGCGCGCACCCTGCGCAACCTGGGCGCGCAACTAGGCCGCGCAACATGCTAAGTGCAAAGTGCACCAACAAAATGCCACATTACGCCTCATGAGCCCGAGTCCGAGTCGCTAAGTCCATACGGGGCTTAGCCCCTTGGAAATTAATTTTCAAGAGCAAAAATCATGAATGCTTTTCTTGGAGCCTTATCCTTACCTCTTAGTAAAATCACCCACATGATTCGCTTCTTAGGGTCACCACCACATGTGCATATCCCAACAACACATACACATATATATGTTGGGATAACTCATAGTGCTTTTCCAATGTGGGACTAAACTTTACTAAGCATGTTGACAGCAAGCTCTCTTCATATCAAGGAGCAAGGGCACCAACAGTGACGACTTTTCTTTTAAGTTTATAAAGGAGTATAAGAACGCTGATAAAAAACACCAAGGTTGACAAAGCAAACGGATGGCTCCTGATGGAAAAGATTTAAAGTAAACCTTTATTTTCTGGGATAGCCATAATCCAACATCAAGAAGCAGCTTATTTCCAGAGGCATCCTGGTTGTCCATCGACTTTATACATTCAACAATTTGATCTTGCCCGGCACCCTCGGCTACGACAAGAACCATGTGACCATCTTCTTTAATCCGCTTTTCTACATATTCATAAAGTCCACCCTTCCCTTCCAGATAGAAGGGCGACTCAGGTATCAAACAACGGTCCTTAGCAAAGAGGAAAAAAGGATAAACAACCTTGTTAACCAAAATATGCATTCAAAAATCAAAATTAAAAACATTAGCTCCGTCGTCAATGCTTGCATGCTTACCACATCTCTACTTGCAAGAGTAGCATACATTACAATGAACCCTACATCAAAACACAAATTAGGACAAGAGGGCATAAGTCAGTCTTGCCATGTTGAAGACTAATGTAGGCATATCAAGTAATTGAAAGACACAATAGGTATGGTTGAATATAATTAGGAAGCCCTCATGTCATTTCTTTTTATTAAGTACTTGTACCATTTTAAAATCTATATGAACATGTTAAGGTTGTCAAGTACCATCTCCATTTTAATCCGCATATACATAAATATAAAGCTACAATAGACCAGATTGTGAAAGACTTTGATATTTGATGTAATAAGAAATGAGAATGAAAGACTTTGATACTTGATGTAATTAGAAATGAGAATGAGAAGTTATGAAAAAACATCCACAATAATTTCTTCAGAGCAACCATTTAAGATTTTGACGATCAGTATGTGAGCACGCTGACAATGCTTAGGAACTAGACAAATAACATAATCTGCAGAGATGACAGTAAAATAGAGAATCAGCTGAAATGGATATAATCTGCAGAAGATTATGAGAATAATTCTGACTAGTCTACAAAGATAAAAGCTGTCATCCTGGATGGGAGTTGATGAAAGAGATCTAGAAACCCTTTGCAATAGCCCAGAAGTGATCATTGAGGACGAAAGATATTTGGGTTCTGAACTGATGTTATGACAGGTATTGTTTGCTTTTTAATTAGATAAAAGATCTGGCTGTTACTGGAGAACATTACAAAGCTTTGTTTTCAGTTGATTTGGCAGCTTTAGCTCGACTAGGAATTTAGGTCGTCTGTCAAACTTTATGGTGTTTCAAGCGTGCAATATTTCAACTTTTGGACATATATGTTAAGTGCTTCTAGAAAGAACACCCTTGATTGCATCTAAGGCCAAAAAGTGGAACTGCAACTACAATTCCTTCACTGCACAGGCCTATCTTAAACAAAGAAATTTTTGCACTAAAGCAACAAACATGTTATCTAATCCCACCAACTGAGAATTTTCATATATGTTTCTAGCAATATTAAGCAAAGGCTTGATCAGATCTTAAGCCAAATTGGAAGTGCAAATGTAATTTTTTTCAAGGTTCGCAGTACCAGTATCGAACCAGTCTCTGAAGCTTCTTACGAGTATTGGTATCAGCTCGGATCGGAGTTTCAGAGTTTTTGGTTTCAGAAAACCAAAAATTGACTAGGAATTAGTTTAAATATTTGGTATATTTAGGAATAATCTTATGTATTATATGTTTTTCCACTAGTTTTGAATGGAATAAGTATCCAAAATTGTTGACTTATTCATCCACAATAGATATTATTATTTATTACTTACTTTTATACAAAGAACTCGTTCAATAGATACTTTTGAACTGAATAATATTAACATGTATAAGTATTTTGATCTTAATTGTTGTTTTTTATCATATTTTTCTTTGTTTTTAATCTCTCTTTCTTAACTGACCAGGAAGGAGAGTCACAATTTGTGTATCAACCAGTATTGTCTGGGGTTTCGGATTGCACATGCCAAATTCGATACAATACAGATAGAGCCAATACATATTGGCCGATACTGCCCTGATCTTACGAACCTACATTTATTTATTGCATGGATCTGTCTTGGAAAAGAGAGAACTTCCATAGTTTCGTGACACAGAGTGTGATTCATGAATTAAATGAGGCTAGGGAAGTTGCGTACCACTATGGCGACCCATTAGCTTCACAACACCTATACCATTTTAAACACTTGTAGCTTCAACATGTGCTGCATTGATGGCCTGCTGGGCCTCCTCAACAGCAGTATCAAAACCAAAGGACTTATCGATTACCTGATTTCAACATATCACAATATCGTAACTAACATGCTTGATGCTTGACATGGTTGCATGATATAGTTTAAAAAAATTAAATATCCACGGATAGGGTAGAAAAGTATAGCAATGTCATTATCTATTGTCTTGGGAATTCCAGCAACAGCAACTTTGAGGCCACGCCTTTGAACTTCCTGTAAGAATTCTTAAGTCTGCAGTTCCAATATTTCATTTGTAGTTTGCTACTTGATCTTTTCAATGGTTCCATATCTTAAAAAGGCGCAGAGGAGGAACTAAACTAAAATGAAGGATACTTGTAAATCTCTCTCTACAAGCAACTAAATGGTCCTCAATATTGTCTTGAGAAAGGAAGAATCAAATTTGAGCTATATATATAAGACAAAGTAACACATTAAAATGTGGAGAGGCATATAAATCAGAAGGGTTATTATTTTGGATTCTATGTAAACACAACTGATTATGCTTCACTAAGGAGATTTCTCCATACTTCTTATTATCTTATGTTTATAAGTCATGAGGCAGTCACTGGATGGGTCCAGAAGGATACTGCTGGTCGTTTAGAAGTAGTAGCACGGTAAGAATGAAGACTTGGTCATATTCATAGCACGATGTGGCAGTCCTCTCTACATGAGAAGATTAGGTCACTTACCGATCAATAAAAACATAGTCTTCAACAAGATGTAAAGGGTGAGCTTGATGTAACGGCCTTCCCTTTTGGTTAGACTAGCAGTAGTACAGGGGCCATTCTGCTAACACCACTGGTTGGCTAAAAAAATAAAAATATTAAAGCTATCTTTGGAGGTCTTGGAAAATCTCAAACCATCATTTGTTCAAATTGTCCTACCTCAAGAGTCTCATTTTTTAGAAACTTACATGGAAGAGACCCAACATGCTCAAATATAGAAAGAAGCATTGTGTCCAAGAATGACAAGTGCTTTCATTCCTAATTTAGAAATGTACCTCAAAAATAGCAGAAGCCCCCTTTTGTGTTCCATTCCCTCCAATTATTCTCTACAAGTTCTCAACACTCCCCCTCAAGATGGGCGATAGATATTAATCATTCTCATCTTGTTACATAGCTTTGACAGACTTAATGAACTAAGACCCTTAGTCAGATCGCCTGCCACTTATTCTTCTGTGCGAACATGATCAATCTTCAGTATCCCTTGTTCCAGCATCTCTTTGATGAAGAATCGATCGATCTCGATGTGCTTCCTTCTGTCGTACCGAACTGGATTGTTGGCTATACTTATTGCACCTTGACTATCACTCAGAAGACGTAACGGTGCTCCCTTGTCCAGCTTCAACTCTGTCAGCAATGCTTTCACCCACAGCAACTCTGACACTTCTAAAGCCATTGCTCTGTATTCTGCTTCAGCTGTAGACCGTGCTACCATAGACTATTTCTTGCTTCTCCATGAGACCAAGTTTCCTCCTACAAAGACACAATATCCCGTGGTAGACCTTCTATCGTCTATGCAGCTCGCTCAGTCTGCATCGCAGTATCCCTCAACTTCTATACATCCATTCTTCTTGAACCATAGCACTTTCCCCGGCGTCCCTTTCAGATATCTCAAGATCTTAAACACTACATTCATATGACTCATTCTTGGATCATGCATGTAGCGACTTACTACACTCACCGCAAATGAGAATCAGGACGAGTGTGCCCCAGATAAATCAATCTCCCTACAAGTCATTGATATCTTTTACGATCAACTGGCTCTCCTGCTTCTGCTCCTAACTTGCACTTCTGGTCAATTGGAGTGACTGCTACTTTGCATCCTAGCATCCATATCTCCTTCAGCAGATCTAGTACATATTTTCTCTGTAAGAGAATAATTCCTTGTTCGCCTTCACACACCTCGATACCTAGAAAGTACCTCATCGCTCCTAAATCCTTCACCTCAAACTCCTTCGCGAGTTTTGACTTCAGCTTAGCGATCTCGACTCCATCATTACCTGTGATTACTATATCATCCACGTATACAGCAAGTATAGTGATGTGGCCTCTTACATGCTGAAGAAAGACCGTATGATCTGTATTTGCTTGATGGTATCCCATGCCTGTAATAGCCTTTCTGAATCTGTCAAAGCAGGCTCGAGGAGATTGCTTGAGTCCATATAGCGACTTCTTCAGTTTACACACATTTCTATATGATGTCCTTTCGTCTGATTTTGTAGTGTAGCACCCTTGCGGGAGTTCCATGTACACTTCTTCTTGTAGGTCCCCATAGAAAAAGGCATTCTTCACATCTAACTGGTATAGCTTCCACCCATAGTTTGCTGCAATGGAGACCAGAGTTCTTACGGTGCTTATTTTCGCTACTGGAGCAAACGTATCATCATAGTCGATGCCATATGATTGTGTGTATCCTTTTGCAACCAACCTTGCCATGTATCGTTCCACTTTTCCTTCTGACGTCTCCTTTACTATGTACACCCATTTGCATCCCACAGTTTTCTTCCCTTTGGGTAATGGAACCAGCTCCCATGTCTTATTTTTCTCCAGTGCCCTAAGTTATTCAATTATTGCAGCTTTTCACCTTGGATCTTTCTTTGCTTTCTGCCAACTTTTGGGCAATGAAGTAGAGTCAAATGATGCAATGAAGCCTCGATAATTCGAAGAAATGTTAGAATAAGATAGGTAGTTGACAATATCATGTTCATAATCATCAAAACGACTAGGAGCCTTACCCGCATTGATGCGAGAAGATCTCCTTAAGGGAGCAATAGGTGGTGGAGAGATCATACCATCAGAGTCAGAGAGATCCGCATCAGAATCAGATAGATTCAGTACGGGGGCAACATCTTCAAGAGTTGGAACAGAAGTAGACGAGGGACTTGGTACAGTAGGCACAGGGCACGGTACAGGCACAGTACTGGACTTATGCTGTCTCTTTCTGTAGACTTGGAGCTCCTTTTGTACTTGGAGCTCCTTTTCCATTGTCTGCTGCTCCCCTTGTTTAACATATGTATCTTCTTCATCTTCTGTATCGGAGTCACTGCTTTTTCCCCCTTTCGTCCAGTTTTCTACGACCGGACATGGGATCGATCCGACCACCACAGATGGGCTTATTTTCTCCATCTCACATCTAACACCCTCTGTGTTAGATATGTCACCAAATGCTGAACCGTCATCCGAACCATAATATAGTTCTAGTTCTCTGAATGTAACGTCCATGCTTACAAACATCTTCCGCTCAACTGGGCTCCAACATGCGTATCCCTTCTGAGTTGCCGTGTACCCGACAAAGACACATTTAACCGCTCTAGGATCCAGTTTGCCAACTCCTGGCCTATTATCTTGGACAAAATATACACACCGAAATACTTTCGATAGAACAGTGTACGTGGTTGCACCAGTAAGCATCTCCAATAGTGTCTTCCAGTCCAATACCTGAGATGACATTCTGTTGATGAGATAAGAGGCCGTTAACAACGTCTGTCGCCATAAGTGTTTCGGGACATTCATAGCCAGCATCATCGTCCGTGCGACCTCCAGCAGGTGTCTGTTCTTCCATTCGGCCACACCATTTTGTTCCGATGTATAGGCATATGAAGTTTGGTATAGTATTCCATGAGTGGATAAATACTCAGCAACCTTCTTATTTGTATACTCCGTCCCATTGTCAGACCGTAAGAACTTAATTTTAGTGCCATATTGTGTTTCTACCCGGCGATAAAAGTCTCGAAACGCCTCAAAGACGTCACTTTTATTCTTCAGAAGGTAGACCCAGTTCACGCGAGTATAGCAATCAATAAAAGTGACGAACCATCAAAAATCGTTAATACCGGTTGTAGGACAAGGACCCATACGTCCGAATGGATCATATCAAATACAGTTGAACTTCTACTTTCTGAACTCACATACGTGCTTCTGGTATGTTTACCCAACTCACATGCATTGCAAAATAACTTCTCTTTATTAGCTCTTTGGTATAAGGACGGATATAAACGACTAATAATTTTAAAAGAAGAATGACCGACACGCTGGTGGTAGACTAGCAATTCGTCTTCTATACTGCTTCGTGAATCTTTCGGTGGTGTGTCTGCTACCAGAGATGCTAAAGCTTTGTCCAGTCCAGTCATGTCCAAGTACCACAGCCCCTTATACCATGTGCTAGTCCCTAGTCGTCGTCCTGTCCCCTTCTTCTGAAAAGTTACCGTAGGAATGTCAAAGGAAACAGTACAGTTAAGATCAAGAATAATGACACTAAAAGAAAGAAGATTGATAGGAAAAGACGAAGCATGTAAGACATTTGTGAGAGTGAGAGAAGGATTGCATGCGACAGTACCTTTACCCATGACAGGGCTGGAGTTACCATCAGCAGTCTGAATGCTCTCCGGCGTCGGTAGGTGAGTATAGTCCTGGAACTCACCGTGGGACCCCGTGACATGGCGAGATGCCCCAGAGTCCATAATCCAACCTGGTTGGTGGACAGCGGTCGCAAGAACACGCGCAGGAATACCTGTGCTAGTTTGGGCAAAGCAAGTGATGTGATCCCCCGAGGTAGATGATGCCCCATGACTACCGTCTGAACCCAGGTTCGTGCTGCGTAACCTCACGAGGAACTCCTTCTCAAGAGGGGTTAACGCAGCCAGGTGATTATCTCCCCTTTTCTCCACCAGATTAGCTTTGTACCCTCCAGAATAATTTCCCCTTCTACCAGCATAACCGTCTCTACCACCTCAACGTCCTCCGCGGCCCCGTCCACGATCACTCGACTGACTTTGTAGGAGTTTTGGACAAAATCTGATGTAATGTCCTGAGTCACCATAGTTGTGGAAAACACTAGCCACAGAGGGAGGCTGATTGAAGGCGACAAGGGTAGACTTGTCAACAGCGGCTTGCTCCTCCTGGAAATATCCCTTGTTGGGCATCAACTGCAATCGAGCCTCTTCTTATGCCATGGCAGCTATGGCTTCTTCTAAGGTCAGAAGCATGGACTGTGCTAGGAGTACATTCCTTCTATGATCAAACACAGGGTTAAGACCCTTCAAGAACTTCATCATCCGTTGTCGCAAAATATAATCCAAGAATTTTTGGAAATGTTTCACAAATGCTGGTTCGACTTGTGCATCTTCCATCCCAATATGATCATAGTGATCCAGATCAGACTAGTATTTCTTCAACAGTATGGCATACTCAGAGATGGTACAGTCGTCCTGGGCCACCCTATCAAGTTCATCCTGCAGTTGGAAGACCCGTATAGGATTGCCTGAGCCTGAGTACATATCCTTCAAAGTCCGCCATATATCAGCAGCAGCCTCCATCGCCTCTACATTGCCCGACACCTGGTCGGTCAAGGAGGCTGTCAACTATCCAGCCACAACATTGTTGACAATTTCCCAAATAGCAAACTTCTTTAAGGAGCGATCATCTGGCGCCTTAGTTTGGCCATTTACGTAGCCAACCAAGTCTCGTCCCTTCAGCATCCGTATTGCCTGTCGTGACCAATTCAAGTAGTTGGACGTACCTTCCAACTTCGTCTTCAGCTTGTCCAGCTTTTCCATTTTGTAGGGTGACGGATCCACATCAATATGGATCACATATGGGATTGTCTCGATTAATCTCTTTGATAAAATATCATCAACCAAGGCCTTCATCTCTTCTAAAGTCAGTTTACCACTGATCGAATCCATGGCATCTTCAATTGTAATCCATCGTCGTCGTCTTTGTCGGCTTCGTCGTCATCGTCGTCTTCGTCGGCTTCGTCGTCGGCGTCTTTACGTAAAGTCTTCAACAGAGACCTTACAAATGTGCTGTCAACGTGGCCAACACCGGTACACGCATGTAGATCCTAATTTGCAGATCGAGGACGGAAAACAAATAAAGCATTTGTAATTCCGGAGGGCGTAATCTAGGAACAGATGGTGCAAATATAGCATTTGACAGACATCCGTCTTCGAATAACTACCCACATAATCTCTTTCAAATTAGGGTTTTTTTTGTTTTTTTAAAAAAGGGGGGGTCGGCAGCAGTAGGGGGTCGTTGGCGGCAGCAGGGGGTGGCGTTAGGGGGCAGCAGGTGGGGCGTCGGGCGGGGCAGGGGGGTCGGGATGGAACTGCCGGGAGGCAGGGGGACGTCGGGGGGGGGGACTGCCGGTGGGGTAGGGTGGCATCGTGGGGAGGGAACTGCCGGGGGGGTAGGGGGCGTCGGGGGGGGGGAGGGAACTGCCGGGGGGGAGGGGGGCGTCGGGGTTGGAACTGCTGGAGGGAAAGGGAAATTTTTTTTTGTGGTTATGGCTCTGATACCATGTAGGGTATAATTGTTGTGTGTTTTATTGATTGTCTACTCCACTACTTATAGGGAGTCTAGCTCCTCTTCATATTAAATTTTCCAATGTGGGACTAAATCCCTTATTAGTTCTCAACAGAAGTAATAAGGGACTTAGTCCAACATTGGAAAATGTAGTATGAAGAGGAGCTCGACTCCCTATAAGTAGTGGAGTAGCCAATCAATAAAATATACAACAATTATTCTCTACAAAAGCTCCATAAGGGATTTGACAAAGCTTTTACAACCACTTGTCTGCTGACGACAACCCTTTATTGGTGCCAAATTTCTAAGGTAGCTAAGGGTATGAGAGTAACATGCCAATGCCATAAAACCTAGGCAGCCAGTTGGCATGTAGGTTTACCTATCTTTTGGATACGAAATTTAAGCCCATGCGACGAAGCAGCACCTTCAAGTCTTAACACCACAGCTTTAGGTGCCCCCAGCAATTAGGATCTTGAGACCCTTGTACTGGATTAGTAAACTTGTAGCAAATATGACCAGGACCCTAATGCATGTATAGTTATATCAGTTAAAGTATCAGCCAGACATTATCCCAGACAAAATTCCCCATATTAGGCGATCTTGAACCTGGAGTTGGTAGCTCAAGTGACAGCACGTGGCTATCCATTGACATGAATGTTTTGATGATAACAACCTAAGACAAATAAATACTTGGCTTGGAATTTGATGATAACGTGAACATTTTGATGGTAACTTACTAGACAACTGACCTCTTTAAGTTTGTAGCAAGGCCCTATTTTCCTCTTAGCTATCTTGACTAGGAACTTGGCAACATTATAATTGAGAAACAAATCATTAAGGAACACCTAATAAAAAGCATATGATTTTGGACATCATTAAGACTTCACATGTATTCCAAGAACTTTGTCTACACCATACATGTAGGATAGCCACAAACTATTTCCCTAATCACCGTATTAAGCCCAGGGCAAAGACCTCCACATGTTACAATGCATGCATTCACATCATCTGCTTCGAAATAGACCCGAGTACAACAATAACAAATTATAAGCTGATTATTTTGTCAGTCAATAATTGTAGGAAAAAAAACAACAGAAATTACCTTCTGATGGGGTCCAGCACGTCTAAAGTAGGAGCCTCTTGGGCTATTTCTCTGGACAACAATCTAGAGAATGAACAGAGGTAATTGAGTAAGTATATAAACAGAGTGCCAGTTAATCACAGAAATGAAGATTTTGTCGCTATATGTCAAGAAGTAAATCAATGTCTGCATTCATAACTCTACCAATTTGCAAATCATGAAGAGCTCACCTTCTGGGGAACGGTATCATCATGATGAACAAAATACTGCCTGGCAAAGAGAAGATATTTACTTATTTTACTCACTGCCCATATGATTAGTCAAATTTATATAGAAATATAAGGAAAGATAACAGGACATACTTAACCACTGTATACACTGGATTATATTGCAATGGATTTGGAAACGTCTGTGAAAAGAGAGCACAATGATTCCAATTAGCTATTTTGAGATTCTGATATAAACTACCGGCACCATCTGGCATGAACAAATAAGAAGAAGAAGAAGAAGAAGAAGAAGAAGAAGAAGAAGAAGAAGAAGAAAGAATCCAAGTATTCGCATCTCATCTAATGATAGCATAAGCAGTAAACGATACCCACTAGTTCAAGTTGAGCGACAATAAAATTTACTTCCACACTCGTGACCACATTGTATCGCACGAAAAAGACACTCATAAATACAATACATGTGGATAAAACAAAATAAGGGCCGTGTCAGTGTCTCCTTGCTCATGACTGTGCTTGTTAGACAGTCTCAGCAGGATGGGTTTGAAAATAAAAGTGGGGTTTGATAGAGTTGGCCTTCGAACTCCAAAAAGAAAAAAAGTGGCGCGTTTGGGACTCGGAGTGCTTTTGGAGTTGAACAAAAGTCTATTTGTAACTGCCAACCAAAAAGTGTAGGGAAACAACAATGCATGGAACTCCAATTCCTTTGTACCTTTTATATTGAAACACCAATAGTAACTCTATACATGAAATGCCTCCTCTCCTAACTTTTGTCAATGAAGTTTTTCAACCAGTCTCCCTCCAAAACTCCTCCATTTTAGAAAAGTTTATTGTTCCCAAACTGGACCACCTCAACAGTCAGTCAGTCAACAATAAAGCTAGTAGCTAAGTAAGCTATTTCTTTGTTTCCAAACTACTTCCAATTTCAATGGCTACTGACAAACGGATTGAACAAAGTCCGTCCGTCCGTCCGTCCGTCTTGAACCAACCAAGTAGAAAAATGTTTTAGGGATAACAGTAACCATGTCCATGTGATGAGTGACTAGAATCCTAAAAATGAATTGATAGTGGACTCACAGGAGTGGAGTAGCTACAAATATTCTCCTAAAACCCTAACTAAATTCCTTTCCAAGAGCGAGTGAACATGAAGATCTACACTGTGATCAGTTGCAAATAATAATATTTAAAGCACTTTTTTTGGTTTTTTCAAACACCGGAAAGGAAATTGATTGGTATTACAATTTCCCAAAGGAAAGGAAATATCAAAGAGTCAATTTCCTTTCCTTTCCACGAACCAATCTAGGCCAGGAATTGGAACTTTAGGAATTCTGCAAGGATTTTTTTCCATAAAAAAAGGTAGGTTTGCTTGGAGGTATTTTCACCTCCCAAAACAAAAAGCTGATAATATTCAAGATTCAACCCAAGGAAACAAATGGAAGAAACTGGAATTTGAATTCATGATTCTCAATTCTGTGAATTTTCAAAGAGGAACATAGCTGATCTGAGACTTACCATCTCCCCATGACGCCAATGTAAGCCGTGAAGGTAAGATTTTTTCAGAGACTGCTGCAATATCCTTCAGCGTAACTTCGTCAACAGCTTTCAAGAAATGCTCAATTGGTTTTCTGCAATATCAATTTGAGAATAGGGAAAACGAATTTCAAATATAAGAGATGACAAAGATATAGATATAGTGAAAGTGAAAGATGTGGGAACATCATAACATCAATTTGAGAATAGGGAAAACGAATTTCTTATGCTTGACGCGGAATATTAACTCAAACATGAAGAAAACATAGCTCAAGGGAGCTCATAACTTTTCAGATGTTCTAATGAAATGCGTATAACTTCTGTATTGATCATAGATACTGCTTACGTTTTAGTGGTAGAAAATACTCGGGACTAACAAATAACAGTGTCAAGTTGTCAACCAGTAATCTTTATCATTTTTCGCGAGGAATCAACATGCAGTGCTATGAAACCAAATTTGATCCTCTCATTAACAAAAGAATATTAAATCTACTGGACCAAATTTTCGACGATTCCATTTATCTACTGGTCCAAAATACAAATCAAAGACTGATGTAAAAACAACCAGCTCTGATACCAATTGGAAGTGACCTTAGGGACAACTTCAAATAAACTTTTTTACCAAATAAATTAACGAAAATAGATGATCTCATACTGCTGGTAGCAATGGAATCACACTGTGGCTTGATAATATATCTTGGAAATCAACCAAGGAGAAAGACATCACATCTGAAGTTAGAGAAACTCTCCATTTTTTTATAAATTTACGATCATCGAATAATTACAATGTTATATCTTTATAGACTTCGCAACCTAATCCTCAGACAGCTAAGGATAAATAGATAAAGTATAAACAAAGATAAATCATATTCGAATTTGAACTCAAATCTTATTTCAAATACAAAATCAGATTTGAATTAAACTTAAATTTGAACTAATCCTTAAAAATAAAAAAAGCAATCCCAATAAGCCTTCTGTTCTGCATCAAAGGTCATACTCTAGAAGCCCATGGTTTAGGGTGAAATGGATAGGGTAGACAACCGAATTCTTTACTTGTTATAAATCAGAACTGAGAATATAGGATACAACTATAATACCATGCCATATCCCTACCTGTTCATTCCTCTGTACTTTTATACGCGAGATGTCTTGGTCCCAACCTACAACATTTTTTGTGTCCTAGTGGGATTCTGCTACCAACAGAACTACAATCTAGGCTCTAGTCGTAGTTGCTCTAGGTGTTGAGTGTCAGAACCAGAACACTTCCAAAATATTTCTAAGTATAATTAACCCCACATTCAATGCACAATTTCTATTGATGCAGGAACTCTAGCATTAAAATAAGTAACAATGCATCATCACATCTATACCCCATTATCATTCATGTATCTCCATCCACTGTTAAACAGCAAGAGGCATAGTAGCAAGGAATATTTTACAACTCAATTAAGAGTTGGATGGAAAAATTATTCTATGGAGATTTCTCTCATTCTCCACATAGACCCCATTCTGACGGGAGAAGGCGGCTTGGATATGATGATGATGATGACAAGGAGACAAAAATATCAAAAAAATATACAACAACACAATACGACCATTTTTAATCCATTAGACAAAAGCATAAATATTCTCTTAAAAATGGGGGAACACAACAGAAATATAAGATTAGCAGCACGATTATCCACTCCAACTATTTTACCTATGATCATGGTAGTTCATATAGATGGAACCACCGACTCATTGACATGGCTGCCGTTGAAGAAAGCTGGGTGACGAAGCTTATATCTATTTCTTCCAGGATTTATAGGAAGCACTGGACAAGTTAACCTGAAAGCAAGCGGCTATGATTTAGGAGATAGACACACTTGACCTCTTATATCTGGAGGCATCTGGGACTTGGTGTCTCTTCCTGCTCCCACCAATGTTCTTTCTTCTCATTAGTGTTCACTATCAAACATGTGACAGATTGGAATATTATTGATCGCTCAGTTTGCTTGCCGCAAGAGCCTCTCTTCCTTTGATAGTCGTAATGACCCGAGAAAAGCCGATCATCTTGATTAGACTATTACTGATAGCTATAAGGCTTCCTTGTAACAAAACGTAAGCTGAGATTTATGAAGTTGGCTAATTTGAAATCTTCTCTTTTGCTCGCATTAACTTCAAAAGGAAACTCTTTTGTCTTGTTGTGAATAAAACGATCAACCTATGTTTTCAGCTCGATGTCAAAAAATGTTTTTTTTTTCTTTATGGCAATCTCACTACAATTTTTATATGAAATAACCTCCTGGTTTGTTGCTGAAAAAGACAATCAATGGTCTCAATAAGGAGTCCTATTCTTGGTTTGAGGAATTTAACCAACTGGTAATAGGAGTTTATTTTTTGACACCCTCATGCATATCACTTCACGTTTATAATACATAAATGTCATGCTATTGTAGACACATTTTATGACCAAGGACACAACCCTCTACCTCCTCCCAGAAGACAAATATTTTCCCCTTGTCCCAAATGTATGGTTGGTGCTGCTTTCCCTTCACCCTCAATTTTGTTTGAGCTTTGCGATATGACTACCGAATGCCTTGCACACCAACTAGATAACAAAAAAACAACAACAACAAAACCTTATCCCAAATTTTTGGGGTTGGTTGTTTAAATCGTCTTCTTCCATTCGCTCTTTTAAGGGCCATATGTCCTATATAAAGCTAACAAAATCCATGTCCTTCTTTGACACTTGAAACCATGTTCTCTAGGCCTACCTCTAGTCCTAACGACTACATTAACTAGATAACAACTATAACTAGGCAGAAATCCAATACTTCGTCGTAGTACTGAACTTCTCTTAGTCAATACAAATTTCAACAACTGAACCATGTCCCTCGATACTTCACACCATAAACTTCCAATCTGTGTCATTGACACATTGTATCGGTCAATGCCATACATCGTTTGCTTAGTTCTCAATAAACTTTTCGATGACTTTCTTATGGTTTGTCTATCATTTTGTGTTGTTGTCCTCGGAATGAATATTGTAGAGAATAATTGTTGTATTTTTATTGATTGGCTACTCCACTACTTATAGGGAGTCAAGCTCCTCTTCATACTACATTTTTCCAATGTGGGACTAAATCCCTTATTAGTTCTCAACACTCCCCCTCAAGATGGGCGATAGATATTAATCATTTCCATCTTGTTACATAGCTTCGACAGACTTAATGAACTAAGACCCTTAGTCAAATAGTCTGCCACTTGTTTTTCTGAGCGAACATAATCAATCTTCAGTATCTCTTGTTCCAGCTTCTCTTTGATGAAGAATCGATCGATCTCGATGTGCTTCGTTCTTTCGTGCTGAACTGGATTGTTAGCTATACTTATTGCAGCTTAACTATCGCTCAGAAGACGTAACGGTGCTTCCTTGTCCAGCTTCAACTCTGTCAGCAACATTTTCACCCACAGCAATTCTGACAATCCTAAAGCAATTGCTCTATATTCTGCTTCAGCTGTAGATCGTGCTACCACTGACTGTTTCTTGCTTCTCCATGAGACCAAGTTTCCTCCTACAAAGACACAATATTCCGTGGTAGACCTTCTATCGTTTATGTAGCTCACCCAGTCTGCATCGCAGTATACCTCAACTTCTATACATCCATTCTTCTTGAACCATAGCCCTTTCCCTGGCGTCCCTTTCAGATATCTCAAGATCTAAAACACTGCATCCTTATGACCCATTCTTGGATCATGCATGTAGCGACTTACTACACTCACCGCAAATGAGATATCAGGGCGAGTGTTCCCCAGATAAATCAATCTCCCTACAAGTCGTTGATATCTTTCACGATCAACTGGCTCTCCTGCTTCTGCTTCCAACTTGCACTTCTGGTCAATTGAAGTGACTGCTGCTTTGCATCCCAGCATCCATGTCTCCTTCAGCAGATCTAGTGTGTATTTTCTCTGTGTGAGAACAATTTCTTGTTCGCCTTCATACACCTCGATACCTAGAAAGTACCTCATCGCTCCTAAATCCTTCACTTTAAACTCCTTTGCGAGTTTTGACTTCAGCTTAGCGATCTCGACTTCATCATTACTTGAGATTACTATATCATCCACGTATACAGCAAGTATAGTGATGTGGCCTCTAGTATGCTGAAGAAAGACTGTATGATCTGCATTTGCTTGATGGTATCCCATGCCTGTAACAGCCTTTCTGAATCTGTCAAACTAGGCTCGAGGAGATTGCTTGAGCCCATATAGCGACTTCTTTAGTTTGCATACTATTTCATGCGATGTCCCTCCGTCTGATTCTGTAGCGTAACACCCTGGCAGAATTTTCATGTACAATTCTTCTTGTAGGTCCCTATAGAGAAAGGCATTATTCACATCTAATTGGTATAGCTTTCACCCATAGTTTGCTGCAATGGAGACTAGAGTTCTTATGGTGCTCATTTTTGCTACTGAAGCAAACGTCTCATCATAGTCGATGCCATATGATTGTGTGTATCCCTTTGCAACCAACCTCGTCTTGTATCGTTCCATATTTCCTTCTGACGTCTCCTTTACTGTATACACCCATTTGCATCCCACAGTTTTCTTCCCTTTGGGTAATGGAACCAACTCCCACGTCTTATTTTTCTCCAGTGCCCCAAGTTCTTCCATCATTGCAGCTTTCCACCTTGGATCTTTTTTTGCTTCCTGCCAACTTTTGGGCAACGAAGTAGAGCCTAATAATGCAATGAAGGCACGATAATTCAAAGAAATATTAGAATAAGACAGGTAGTTGGCAATATCATGTTCATAATCATCAAAATGACTAGGAGCCTTATCCGCATTGATGCAAGAAGATCTCTATAAGGGAGCAATAGGTGGTGGAGAGATTATACCATCAGAGTTAGAGAGATCTGCATTAGAATCAGATTGATTCTGTGCGGGGGCAACTGATGGAACTGGAGATTCCCAGGACCCTTCCTTTGGTGTGCGTATTGATCGATAGAAAGTTAAACAGATCTAATACGTGTTCTAACCCTTCATAGGCGGAAACTAGGGTTCATGAATTATACCTGCGACGGAAAGGAGATAAGTAATTACTGGCAATCTCGAACGAACGACCCCAAGATCTTCTGTACGTATTCCTTCCTCGAGTTGGACGTCGTGTGGGCGACGATCTTCCAACCTTTTCTTCTACTTGGCAGCCCTCTCTTTTTCTCCTTATGTGAATCACGAATTTAGAGAAAATTTCAGATTTTTGATCAGTAATCTGGCGGCCAGAGAATAGAGGATATATATAGGCTACGGCAGGGACCATGAGGAGAAATTAGAGTTAGGCCTTCTAATGGATATGGGTATCCCGTGTTCAGCCCGAACACACAATCCAGGCCCATTAACAATAGCTCGTTCCACTAAAGAGCTATTGTTGCACTACCTCCCTAATCCCAAATTATGTTTGTGGGCTCTTTTTATTATGTGCTCGTTTGGCTCCCCATGTTAAGATATCATATGTTCGTCGATCAAATTAAGTTACTGACAACTATATTGATTCGACATCTTTTATCCTTAAGTAGTACCGCTCAACTTTATTTGTCATATCGGATATAATCCACTTGCAAGGTTTACATGACAATCCTTATGAGCTCCTTAAGAGGACACCATCAACCCGATGTATCGGGACATGGATTCCATTTATAATCAACAGCCCATCATACATACAATATTATTACCCAATTCATAGAGATTGTTGATCCATAATGAATCTCACTCTTTTATGAGTCAAAGTAATATATACTGCATATACATATCCGTTATTATATCCGGATTAAGAGTACAAGCATCCATAATAACAGAGGTATTTGTTCTCTTATGTAGTCAGTACAAAGAGAACAACCTCAAGTGGTCCTGTTCAAAACACACAAAGTGTACTAGTGTAAACCTATAGTCAAAATAGACTAATACCAAATTACACTACAACCTTTCCAATAGATTGTCCATCTAGGTTGTGAACTATTTATATACTCCATATGAAACTGATAATATGATCTTCTGTGTGACACCACACACCATATTATCTACAATATAGAATATCAGACATTTGTATTAATACTTACAACAAATACAATATGCAAACATTTGCCCATATGATTCTCATTCAAAATTTAAGGAAATAAGGTTACTACAAAAGTGATGCTTTTAGTATATAACCCTAACAGCAACATCTTCAAGAGTTGGAGCAGGAGTAGACGAGGGACTTGGTACAGTAGGCACAGGGCGCGGTACAGGCACAGTACTGGACTTCTGTTGTCTCCTTCTGTAGACTTGGAGCTCCTTTTCCATTATCTGCTGCTCTCCCTGTTTAACATATGTAGCTTCTTCATCTTCTGTATCGGAGTCACTACTTTCTCCCCATTTCGTCCAATTTTCCACGACCGGGCAAGAGACCGATCCGACTACCACATATTGGCTTATTTTCTCCCCCTCACATCTAACACCCTCTGTGTTAGGTATGTCACCAAACGTCGAACCGTCATCCGAACCATAATATGGTTCCAGTTCTCTGAATATAACGTCCATGCTTACAAATATCTTCCGCTCAACTGGCTCCAATATGTGTATCCCTTCTGAGTTGCCGTGTACCCGACAAAGACATATTTAACTGCTCTAGGATCCAGTTTGCCACTTCTGGTATATTATCTTGGATAAAACATACACACCCAAATACTTTCGGTGGAACAATATACGTGGTTGCACCAGTAAGCATCTCCAACAGTGTCTTCCAGTCCAATACCTGAGATGGCATTCTGTTGATGAGATAAGAGGCCGTTAACACCGCCTGCCGCCATAAATGTTTCGGGATATTCATAGCCAGCATCATCGTCCGTGCGACCTCTAGCAGGTGTCTGTTCTTCCGTTCGGCCACACCATTTTGTGCCGGTGTGTAGATACATGAAGTTTGGTGTAGTATTCCATGAGTGGATAAATACTCAGCAACCTACTTATTTGTATACTCCGTCCCATTGTCAGACCGTAAGCACTTAATTTTAGTACCATATTATGTTTCTACCCGGCGATGAAAGTCGTAAAACGCCTCAAAGATGTCACTTTTATTCTTCATAAGGTAGACCCATGTCATGCGAGTATAACAATCAATAAAAATAACGAACCATCGAAAACCGTTAATACCGGTTATAGGACAGGGGTCCCATACGTCCGAATATATCATATCAAACGCAGCTGAACTTCTATTCCTGAACTCACATACGTGCTTCTGGTATGTTTACCCAACTCACAAGCATTACAAAATAACTTCTCTTTATTAGCCCTTTGGTATAAGGACGGATACATTCGACTAATAATTTTAAAAGAAGAATGACCGACGCGCTGGTAGTGGAGTAGCAATTCATCTTCTGTACTGTACTGTGAATCTTCAGGTGGTGTGTCTGCTACCAGAGATGTCAATGCTTTGTCCAGTCCAGTCCTGTCCAAGTACCACAGCCCCTTATGCCATGTGCCAGTCCCTAGTCGTCGTCCTGTCCCCTTCTCTTGACAAATTATCGTAGGAATGTCAAAGAAAACTGTACAGTTAAGATCAAGAATAATGGCACTAATAGAAAGAAGATTGACAGAAAAAGACAGAGCATATAATACATTGGTGAGAGTGAGAAAAGGGATGCATGCGACAGTGCCTTTACCCATGACAGGGCTGGAGTTACCATCAGCAGTCTGAATGCTCTCCGCCGTCGGTAGGTGAGTATAGTCCTGGAACTCATCGCAGGATCCCGTAACATGGCGAGATGCCCCAGAGTCCATAATCCAACTTGGTTGGTGGATAGCTGCCGCAAGAGCACGCGCAGGAATACCTGTGCTGGTCTGGGCAAAGCAAGTGATGTGATCCCCCGAAGAAGATGATGCCACATGACTGCCGTTCGAACCCAGCTTCGTACTGCGTAACCGCGCGAGGAACTCCTTCTCAAGAGGGGTTAACTCAGCCAGGTGATGTTCTCCCTCTTCTTTTGCCAGAATTGCTTTGTGGCCCCGTCCACGATCACCAGCATAACTACCTCAACCACCTCGACGTCCTTCGCGGCCCCGTCCACGATCACTCGACTGACTTTGCTGGGATTTTGGATAAAATCTGATGTAATGTCCTGAGTCCCCACAGTTGTGACAAATACCGGCCACAGAGGGAGGATGATTGAAGGCGGCAAGGGCAGACTTGTTAACAGCAGCTTGCTCCCCTGGAAAGAGCCCTTTTTGGGCATCAATTTTATTCGAGCCTCTTCTTGTGCCATGGCAGCTATGGCTTCTTCCAAGGTTGGAAGCATGGGCTGTGCTAGGAGTATATTTCTTCTAATGTTCAAACGCAGGGTTAAGACCCTTCAAGAACTTCATCATTCGTTGTCGCGAAATATAATCCAAGAACTTTTGGAAATGTTTCGCAAATGCTGGTTCGACTTATGCATCTTCCATCCCAAGAGGATCATAGTGATCTAGATCATACCAATATTTCTTCAACAGTATGGCGTACTCAGAGATGGTACGGTCGTCCTAGGCCACCCTATCAAGTTCATCCTGTAGTTGGAAGACCCACATAGGATTACCTGAGCCTGAGTACATATCCTTCAAAGTTCGACATATATCAGCAACAGCCTCCATCGCCTCTATATTACCCGACACCTGGTCGGTCAAGGAGGCTGTCAACCATCCAGCCACAATATTATTGATAATTTCCTAAATATCAAACTCCTTTGAGGCGGGATCATCTGACGCCTTGGTTTGGCCATAGACGTAGCCAACCAAGCCTCGTCCCTTCAGCGTTCGTAGTACCTGCCGTGACCATTTCAAGTAGTTGGACGTTCCTTTCAACTTCGTCTCCAACTTGTCTAGCTTTTTTATTTTGTAGGTAACGGATCCACATCAATATGGATCATACGTGGGGTTGCCTCGGTTAATCTTTTTGATAAAATATCATCAACCAAGGCCTTCATCTCTTCTGCTGCCAGTTTACCACTGATTGAATCCATGGCGTCTTTAACGGTATTTCGTCGTCGTCGGCGTCTTCGTCGGCTTCGTCGTCGTCGGCGTCTTCGTCGGCTTCGTCGTCGTCGTCGTCTTCGTCTGCTTCGTCGTCTTCGTCTTTATGTAAAGTCTCCAACAGAGACCTTACGAATGCGCTGCTAACATGGCCAACACTAGCGCATGCATGTAAATCCTAATTTGTAAACCGAGAACGGAATACAAATAAAGCATTTGTAGTTCCGAAGGACGTAATCTTGGAACAAAAGGTGCAAATAAAGCATTTGACAGCCATCCGCCTTCGAATAATCGTTCGCATAATCGCGCTCGTAAATTAGGGTTTGTGGGGGAGGTCGGCCGCAGATGTCGTCGGAAGAGAGAGGGGGGGCGTCGGGTGGGGGGTGACGTCGTTGGGGGGACAGGGGGCGTCGGGGTCAGCAATGGGGGACGGGGACAGTAGGGGGGTGGCGGGGGGCAGGGGTGGGCGTCGGGGGCAGGGGTGAAGAACAGATGGAAACTCTAGAGGGGGGTGAATAGAGTTTATAACAATAATAATAAAAATTAAACTTATTTTACCAGCTGAAAGTAATCAGAGTAAATGCAAAAATAAAATAAGAAGCAAGAAAGCATACGCAAACACAGCCGATTTTTAACCTGGTTTCCCTTGTGGAGGACTAGTCCAGGCCTGAGAACTCTAGCTCTGGATTAAATCCACTATTTGTGAAATAGTAGTTACACCATGTGCCTTTTCTTCAGAAGAGCACGTCAACTTCTTACAAAAATTGCAGTGGCGATGCTTGGAATTTTCTAAGCGACTTCTTGAACTCTTGCACAAACTCCTGACTGAAAAGTACTGAGCACTTGAGGCTTAGGGAGCTTATGGCTAGTAGATGAAGAAGGGTATGGCTTGTATAGAGCTTTAGAGAGAAGAGAAGAGAAGATTGGATGAATAAAAATGAGAGAATTCATGGCCTATTTATAGGATACCAGGTAGGCAGAATTCGGCCAGAATTCTGGTTGGAATTTTCAAAAAATTGGCCGTTGGACAACTTGCAACCAGCCAACCCTAAAAATTAGGATGCTGATTTTTAGGAGGCAGAGTTCGGCCTGAACTCTGTCTCCAGAGCACAGAATGGGTCATGGGTCCAATTGGTTTATTTGGATATGTGTGGTGCTATTGGATTTTGGGTATGGGTATAGGTTAAGTCTCAGATGCTCAGCACAGCTCAGTTTACATAAGTCTAGACTTTATAAAATTGTAAAAATACAGACTTAAAATAACTTGCATTACAAAACCGAGCTGTCGTCTGACTTGTACTGGATGTAGTTTTCATGTGTCGTATTGAATTATCACAAGTATCATGTAGTCAATTCTATCAATATTTGGTTGACTGTAATTTTGTGTCAACAATCTCCCCCATATTGATAATTGACAAAATGATAGTTGTATATTCAATATTCATACCAGGACACATTTATGAGAAATGGCATAGCTCCCCCGTAATCAGTACCGAGCTAGCAATACTCCCCCGTAAATATTGCTTTGAATCATGTTGACCTGATAAAAACATTCTTCCCCCAAAGCACCGATACAGATAAAAAGCATATGGAATATACCAAAATTTCTTCCCCTTTTGGCATTTAGCAATTAACAATAAAAATAAGAACTGGCAATCACACCAAAAGATAATAGATGAAACTGCATAGAGACTGATAAAACTACTGAATGTCTCAAGAGTCATAAATAATAATAAGTCTAATAATACCAAAGTGCATAAAAGCAACTAAAAACCAAAATGCATAAAACATAAACTACGATCCTCAGTAGCAGCAGCAAGTAGAAGTCCATATCCATCATCGAGCTTGTGAAGGCCCAGCATTGTCGGATGGATCAGTGAAGGAACGACAAGGGTCCACGAAGGCCGCATCCGGATCCAAGTAGCGAATAACCCAAAGGTCATCGATACGATATCCTTCACGACCAGGGTCCCGCTCCATAGGAATAGGCATGGAAGGATGGCGAGACATGGAGTACCGAATATCGTGCAGTAAGTTGCTGATGGCACTCATCTGCAGGATGGTCCGGTAATCAAGCTGAGTCCAGCAATCATCCTCTGAGGTGAAGCGATCGCGAAGCATAGTCTGGAGTGACTCGAGAGTGGCAGGAGGAGGATCCTGTCCCAAAGAAGGGGCATCGGGCTCATCATCAGAGTGCTCGGACACAACAGGTGAGCCAACTGCTGCCTGAAGTCTCCGTGCCTTAGAGAGGAAGGCAGGGGAAGGTAAGAACTGGCACTCATCAAGAGGTATGCGAAAAGCACGAAAGACCATAGGAAGATACAAAGCATAAACCAAGGATCTTGGTTTCTTTCTGGAATTAATCATCCAGTCCATCATGGTACGTGGAAGATTAAATGGTACATGAAAGTGGAGGTGATACAAGGCCGATATTTCAAAGTAGGTGACTTCATCGGTGGATCCCGCTTTGGGTAGAATGGTGTTAAAGATAATCCGATGAAGTTCATAAAAATAGGGATTGAGATACTTGGCCAAAAGCTTGCGAGGATGTGTGTTAGGGGTACACAAATCGTCTTTGAAGCTTTCAAGGGAAGACACATCGGGAAATTGAAACGATCGAGCTTCAACAAGCTTTTCCCATGAGTTTGGCTCCTGGAGTTCAAGGTATTCGGCCAAATCGAAATCATCAAAAGAGATGTCAATGCCCACAACCCGTGAGAAAATGTGTGTATCATCATGAGTTAGGTTGCAGTAGAACATTTGAATAGCATTACGATATATGACCGAGTTGGTGGTGACAAGTTCGTCAAGACAAAGATCATGAAAAAGTGAATCATATTGAGAGAAAATAGTAAAATTGATAGGATGACCCGTAAACATCGGACGTGTCCAAAAATCACTAAACCATTCATTTGACACGTCAAGTGAAACAAATATCCGGTCGTCAAATGTGTTTGGGTCAAGTGGATGAGGTAGGTTGAACAACGGGTGGATAGGTGGTTGTTGTTCAATGGGCAGTTCAACACGAGGAGGAGCATTCGAAGAGGACGCTCCCTCGGTTCGAAGTCTCTTCCCTCGATTGAACAATCGTGGAGCCATGAAATAATTAAGATAATTAAAAAAATTGAGATGGAGAGAAGTGGTAAAATATACCTCAATGTGATAAAGAACAATGAAGGAGAATGGTGAGGGAAGCCTTCTTCTTGAGTTTGGAGAATAGATATGCTCTAGGGAGGAAGAACTAGGGTTAGGGTTTAGAGAAAACATGTTTGGAGAAGTGGAGAGGGTGGTAATAGAGGAGAAGGAAGAGGAGAAACCGAATATATGTGTAAGGGTTCCAATGGTCGGAACAAATATGGACCATTGGATCAGCTTTTGATCAGCGGCTGAGGCTGCTCCCGGTTCTGGAACAGCCAGACCGAATTCGGCCCGTACTCTGTGTAAGGTAGAGTTCGGCCCAAATTCCGGATTCTATAGACAGAACCGAAAGCAGGCTAAAAAATATGATAAAAAGTGAGAGATCAAAAGAGTATGATAAAATAATATATATACAAATTTGAGAAAGACTAAATTTGAGAAAGAAAAATTAACTCTGAAGCAAAGTGAAGTATGGAAAATCTGAATTTTAGCATGTGATAAAAATAAAAATGAACCATGTAATAAACAAGGAATTGTGCCATATTTCAATATTTTGAAGTTGCCATGGGTTAGCTGCAGGGGCCGAATCCCAGCTAGCGGTAGTCCTGTAGACTAGTGCACCGTGTCGCTTATGCTTTTATGCCTTGTTGTCAGAAGGACCCTTTCGGCTTGTACCCATAGCAACTTCATCATAAAAGATTCAAGACATACTCGATATTTATGAAGGTTTATTTTAATTAATAACAGCTTCGTCCAAAATTCCAAGTTCACGACAGAGAAAATTGAAGCGCTCTTCGGATAATGATTTTGTAAAGAAATCTGCTAGCTGATGATTAGTGTCAATAAATTCTAAGTTAATAGTGTCATTTTGCTGATGATCACGCAAAAAGTGGTGACGTATTTCAATGTGTTTCGTGCGTGAGTGACATATAGGGTTTTTAGTGAGATTTATAGCACTAGTGTTGTCACAAAAGATTGGAATATGCATAAAAGATAAGTTGTAGTCTTCAAGGGTTTGCTTCATCCACAGAATTTGTGCACAACAACGCCCAACTGCGATATATTCAGCTTCTGTTGTGGATAGTACAACAGAATTCTGCTTTTTGCTAAACCAAGAGACTAAAGCCTTTTCTAATAAATGACACGTACCGCTCGTACTTTTACAGTCGACCTTGCATCCGACGAAATCAGCATCAGAGTAACCAATGAGGTCAAATGATGTTGATTTGGGATACCATAGGCCCACTGTAACCGTACCCTTAAGGTATCGAAAGATACACTTAACCGCAGTCATGTGTGATTCCTTAGGATTTGCTTGATATCTAGCACACAGGTAAACGCTAAACATAATATCAGGACGACTAGCAGTTAAATAAAGTAGATTGTCTATCATACCTCGAAACTTACGTTGATCCACAGGTTTGCCGCTTTCATCTGGTTCTAGTTTAGTTGTAGTAGCCATTGGAGTGCTGATTGGTTTGACGTTGTCAAGGTCGAATTTTTCAGCATGTCCTTTGTATACTTTGACTGACAGATGAAAGTTCCATTTGACATTTGATTGATTTGCAGTCCAAGAAAGTAATTGAGCTCCCCCATCATGCTCATCTCAAACTCGGTCTGCATACACTTGGCAAAATCTTGACAGAGGGTTTCATCAGTAGAACCAAATATAATATCATCTACGTATATTTGTACTAAGAGAATAGTGTCTTTGAAAGATTTTATGAAAAGTGTGGTGTCAATTTTCCCTTTTGAAAAACCTTTTTCAAGCAAGAAATTGCTTAGCCGTTCATACCAAGCTCTAGGGGCTTGTTTGAGGCCATATAGCGCTTTCTTCAGCTTGAAAACATGGTCGGAAAATTTATGATTTTTAAAACCAGGGGGTTGTTTTACATAAACTTCCTCCTTAATAAATCCATTTAAAAAAGCACTTTTAACATCCATTTGAAATAATTTGAAAATTTGAAAATTAGCAAATGTACAAAGCATCCGAATGGATTCCAATCTCGCAACAGGAGCATACGTCTCATCGTAGTCGATACCTTCCTCTTGGTTGTATCCTTGGGCTACTAGACGAGCTTTGTTGCATGTAACTGAACCATCTTCATTTACTTTGTTTCTAAAAACCCATTTAGTACCAATAATCGAGTGATTTGCCGGTCAAGAACGAGTTCCCATACTTGGCTCCTCTCGAATTAGTTGAGTTCCTCTTGCATGGCAGAAATCCAAAATTCATCGTTAAATGCTTCTAAAATGTTTTTCGGCTCAATTTGTCAAATAAAGGCAGTGCTAGCAATGGAGTCTCTTAATGATGATCTAGTAGTTACTCCGCGTGAAACTACACCTATTACCAAATTTTTTGGATGTGACGGCTTAAAAGAGAATTTCTTTGGCAAGCCCTCCAGAGAATTAGTTTCGGTGGAGGTATTCATTGGAGTAGAAGTTGATGGCTCAACATCATCATAAAGAGTGGCTGCTGCACTGTTATCCTTATCAAAAGTCACATTAGTAGACTCTTCCACAATTAATGAGTGTTTGTTAAACACTATATATCCTTTGCTCTTGGCAGCGTAGCCAAGGAAAATACCATCGTCGGCTTTGGCATCAAATTTGCCTAAGTTGTCTTTGGTGTTAAGGATAAAACATCTACAACCAAAAACTCTAAAATAAGAAACATTAGGGGTTCTTCCAAACCAAAGCTCATAGGGTATTTTCTTCGTAATAGGACGAATAAGCACCCTATTTAAAATATGGCATGCTGTACTGACAGCTTCAGCCCAAAAGTATTTCGGAAGTGAGAACTTGTTTAACATGACTCTAGCCATATTGCCAAGAGTCCTATTCTTCCGCTCCATAACACCATTTTGTTGAGGAGTTCTTGGATAAGAAAACTCATGATCAAAACCATTAGAATCATAAAACTTTTCAAAATCAGTATTTTTGAATTTGCCTCCATGATCACTTCGGATTTGAGTAATCATATAGCCTTTTTCATTTTGAACTTTCTTAACAAAAATCTTGAAGACCGAAATAGCATCACTTTTATTTGTAAGAAAGAAAACCCATCTAAATCTAAGAAAAATCATCAACTATAACAAAAACGTAGAGTTTTCCACCAAGACTGGCTACTCTACTAGGGCAAAATAAATCCATACGGAGTAATTGCAAGGGTCTAGTAGTGCTTACAGAGTTTATGGAATGAAATGAGGACTTGGTTGCCTTATTCAATTCACATTCGGCACATACAGTGTCCTTTTTGAATGTGATGTCGGGCAAGCCTCTAACTAGCTTCTTAGTCAATAGCCTGGATATAGTATCCATGTTGGCATGACCAAGACGCTGGTGCCACAATAATCTTTCATCCTTATGAGCATATAAGCATCTACCTGCATTGTTAGTATCTCTAGACGGATAGAAAATATAAATATTATCCTCTCTTACGCCTTCAAAAGCAATGTCTCCCGTTGACCTATCATAAATAAAGCATTTATTTTGTCCAAAGTTAATGTCATATCCATGGTCAGCAAGATGAATAATACAGAGCAGGTTATGCTTTAACTCGGTCACTAGGCAAACATCCTTTATTACGGGAGAGGGAGGATGACCAATAATACCATTACCTATAATATACCCTTTTAGGTTGTTACCGAAGGATACATATCCTTCTCTCTTCATCGATAGTGATGCGAAAAGATTTGCGTCTCCCGTCATATGCTGCAAGCATCCACTATCGAGAATCCACTTACTCTTAGTTGAGGAGGGAAGGTCCACCTACATCAAGAGTAGATGTGACCTTTGGTACCCAAGTTCTTGAGGGTCCTGAAAAGTTAGTTTTCGGAAACCATGCATATATCTTTTTATCTACTAATCTTCTAATTCTACATTATGGTAAAATGTGTCCATGTAATCCACAATAAGTACATATAGCATTCCTATTTATGTTAGGAGCATGCAAATGATGTCTATGAGTAGAGTGATGTGGAGTAGCATGATGATATGTAGAGTTATATGTAGAGTGATGTGGAGTAGCATGGTGATAATGTCTATATGGAATAGCAAGGTGATGATGTCTATATGTAGAGTGATGGTGATTTTGCTTTTGTGCAACATAGTGATGATTGTATCTATGTGTAGCATGATGATTCTGTGACATATGAGAATTATTTCTATGTGCATGTGGTTTGTGTGCTTTATAAAAGTGTGTGTATGTGTAAGCATGATTACGTGCTGCAGATGGATGACGTGGTTGACTAGTATGAATAGTGTCATGCTTTGTGTGTGTCTCATGTGATTGGGTTTGAGGTTGAGCAACCTGTTTTCCCAATTTAGTCTCTATTTTTTTAGAGACAGCCTGCAGTTCAGTAACCTTAGCATTCAAACCATATATCTTAGTAATAGAAATCTTGTGTCTACTCTTCTCTTCAGCAAGCTCCGTGTTGAGTGCTGTAATTTCTTGTGTTTGTTGTTCAATGCATGCTTCGGCATTATGTAGGCTTATTTTAAGCTTAGATACCTCATTTGTGACTTCCATGGGTGAAGTGTCTCTAATGTTATCAAGCAGTAAAGAGAGTCTTTGAATTTCGACTTCATGACTTTTGATCTTTTCCTTGGCATGTTTATATTTACCAATGACTTTCTTATGGTCATCAAGTAAATCGGTAAAAGCATCGCCAAGTTCATCAAAAGTGAAATCATCAAGAGTTTCGTTTGATACCTTGCCGGACGTTGCCATTAGGCATACGTTTGCAGTGTCTTGAGGAGAGTCCTTTTCTTCCTCGGAGTCACTAGCTTCGCTTTCATGCCAAATGCTTGTGTTGGCATATTTCTTTGAGGAAGCCTTCTTGTATGGTTTCTCATAGCGGTTGTTCTTCTTTAAGAATGGACAGTCTTTTCGGACGTGTCCCGTCTTCTTGCAACCGTAGCAAGTTGGCTCTTCTTCGTCATCTTCTTGTGGTTCCTTCTTTCTTCGATTGAAGCAAAGGAATTTTTTGAAGTTGCGGACAAGGAGAGCTTGATCATCACCTTCCGAGTTATCGTCATCCGTCTCTTCAGAGTCAGTCCTTCGTCGGTGAGCTTTGAGGGCGATCTCGTTAGCCTTAGGAGCAGGCTCTTCGAAGTCCTTGAGGTCAAGCTCATGAGTCATCAGCTTTCCCATCAAGGTCTCCATGGACATAGTTGTGAGATCATTTCCTTCTATGATGGCTGTCACCTTAGGATTCCAAATCTTTAGTAGCCCCTAAGTAGCTTGCGAATCTTCTCATGATTCGTATATTGTTTGCCGAGCGAAGATAGGGGATTGATGATGTCGAGGAATCTTGTGAACATTTGTGTGATCTCTCATTTGGCTTCATCTTGAAAGCCTCATATTCTTGAGTGAGACGGCTTATCTTCGATTCCTTGACTTGGGTGGTTCCTTCATGCGTCACTTCTAGAAGTCTCCATACTTCGTGAGAGGTGGTGCATGTTGAGACCCTGTTGAACTCATTTCTGTCTATAGCAAAATAAAGCATTAATATCTCTCGCGTCTAGACTTGCCTGTTTTTTCTCTTCGTCAGAATATTTGTCATGTGGTTTCTCAACGAGATCACCATTGACAACTATCCTGGCGGGCTTTTTGTAACCATCGGTGATGATGGTCCACAGGTCGAAGTCTAGCGACTTGAGATAAAAGCTCATCCTTGTTTTCCAATAGGTGTAGTTGGTTCTATCAAAAAGGGGACGCCTATGAGTGGACTGCCCTTCACCGTGATTGGAAATCATGGATTGTGTGGTTGCCATGGATCAGCTCTAGGATGTTAGTCCTTGTTGAGAGAACAGAGCTTTGATACCAATTGAAGAACAGATGACAACTCTAAAGGGGGGTGAATAGAGTTTATAACAATAATAATAAAAATTAAAGTTCTTTCACCAGCTGAAAGTAATCAGAGTAAATGCGAAAATAAAATAAGGAGCAAGAAAGCATACGCAAACACAGCCGATTTTTAACCCGGTTTCCCTCGTGGAGGACTAGTCCAAGCCTGAGAACTCTAGCTCAGGATTAAATCCACTTTTTGTGAAATAGTAGTTACACCCCGTGCCTTTTCTTCAGAAGAGCACGTCAACTTCTTACAAAAATCGCAGTGGCGATGCTTGGAATTTTTCAAGCGACTTCTTGAACTCTTGCACAAACTCCTGACTAAAAAGTACTAAGCACTTGAGGCTTAGGGAGCTTGTGGCTAGTAGATGAAGAAGGGTATGGCTTGTATAGAGCTTTAGAGAGAAGAGAAGAGAAGATTGGGTGAATGAAAATGAGAGAATTTATGGCCTATTTATAGGATACCAGGTAGGCAGAATTCGGCCAAAATTCTGGTTGGAATTTTCAAAAAATTGGCCGTTGGACAACCTGCAACCAGCCAACCCTAAAAATTAGGATGCTGATTTTTAGGAGGCAGAGTTCGGCCCGAACTCTGTGTGGAGGCAGAGTTCGGCCCGAACTCCGTCTCCAGAGCACATAATGGGTCATGGGTCCAATTGGCTTATTTGGATATGTGTAGAGCTATTGGATTTTGGGTATGGGTATAGGTTAAGTCTCAGATGCTAAGCACAACTCAGTTTACATAAGTCTAGACTTAATAAAATTGTAAAAATACAGACTCAAAATAACTTACATTACAAAACCAAGCTGTCGTCTGACTTGTACTAGATGTAATCTTCATGTGTCGTATTGAATTATCACAAGTATCATGTAGTCAATTCTATCAATATTTGGTTGACTGTGATTTTGTGTCAACAAGGGGCGAACGTCGTGGACAGGGGGACAGCAGGGGGGCGGCGGGGCCGGGGGGTGCGTCGGGGCAGGGGGTGGCTTTGGACGGGTTGGGAAAAAAATTTGTGGTTATGGCTCTGATACCATGTAGAGAATAATTCTTATATTTTTATTGATTGGCTACTCCACTACTTATAGGGAGTCTAGCTCCTCTTCATAATACATTTTTCCAATGTGGGACTAAATCCTTTATTAGTTCTCAACAAATATCAAAGTTACACACACAACATAAGTGCGTGAATATGTAGAACTGGTCAATAGGGACCTTTAAATATTCTAACCATTCTATATATACATATCATCATCATCCAAACCCTATAGAATCTAATATGGTCATACAAGCAGGTTCTAAACGGCGGTAGGCAGGTACACGGCGGAATGAGTCCGCCTACTGCCTAGGCGCCACCTAGACTGTCGATACATTTTGAACATTTTTTTTTACTATTTTACCACTGTTTTTGTGCATAATATGCATATTTTAAGGGTGTTCCATGCATAACTAAGTTATAGAACGAAGATTTATAAAGTTTTAGTTTTGTAAAAATGAACCACATGCTCATAATGCTTATAAAACCTTTTTTCTCATAGAATCTTGTTAGGTATTGCTCCGCATAGGCGCCCGCCTATGCCGCCTCACCTCCGCCTATGCCGCCAACCTCCGTTGGCCGCCTACTCCATCGCCTACCGAAAAGCGGTGTGGAAAGAGACCGCCTAGGCACCACGTAGGCGACCTAGGCGTCCTTCATTTAGAACACTAAGCTTCCACATGGGCCTAAGCTGATCATCAGAGGTAGACAAAATATTACAGCTAACCTTTAACCAAAACTTTAACTTACTTCAGAAATAACACTTTTTGAAAATCTAGCTAACTTGATTAATCATTTTGGAATAAAAACAAACCTCTCTCCATATGTCAAAATCTGTCGTCCCATATCTTCGGATGCTATCATCTGAAATATGAGGAAATGGTGTCAGAAGACATAATCAGCTAAACTATAAATATATACTTAAAGCCTAACAAAAGAACAAGGATATACCCTCGACTCAAGGTTCATCAAAACTGCAGACCTGGTTGACTCCTTAGCACGATCAAGTTCTGCCTGGTCAACTGCGATGGAAAGATAACATAAACAACAACACTACTCACTGAGAAAAGGGTATAAAATAGGTAAACAACAAACCTTTTTCGGGTGTTGCAACTGCAAGAAGTTCTCTTGTTGCTAAATCAACAGCTTTAGAAGCAAAACCTGAACCCTGTTTATCAGCAATAAATTGACATTGCTTTAGGCATGGCAATTGGCATAGCATAACTCTGACAGTTGGTGAAGAAACTTGACGAGCATTTACAACATTCAGAGACAAATCATGATTTGTGAAACCACAAAAAGGATGGGTTTGTCCCTTTGTTTCTTTCAAACAAATTTAATCTGTTAAGGGTACTAGTAGATGAAGCAATATTTTATGAAAGCTCATTTGGGTATTTTGATATTGGACCTCTTAAACAATTGTGGCAATCAGATATAGGCAAAAATGATTAAACTAATCAGAATTGTAGCATAATTTTACCTAACAATTATCTAAACACATTATTTATCACAAATATAACCTATATCTTATGTCTCAGAGCCAACTCGATTATAAAGAATTTATTACTATGCAACTCATGAAGCTGCCTGCTTCAGCCCATAATTTGTTGGACAGATATTGTTGAAGATTTCTTTGGGGAGAAGAGTTGGATTCATGCCAAAGGAAAATCCAGGTTGTCAGCTGGAAACAAGTATATGTTCTGCATACATGTCATATAATCCTTGCGTACAATCTGAGGGATAACTTATCTCCACTGTCAGCTTATCCATCTAACAAGATAGGCTAATTACATTGAATTAGCTTTCTCTCCTGCCATCTTGTGACAACCAAACTGATGAATCAAATGATTGCCATGGGTTTATTCAAGAAACATGTATATTTTTACCAAACAGATATCTGGATAATTCTATACAAGTATGGGAACTTTCTAAATCCAAATTATTCATGAAAGACCCTACTACTATCTTTCCACAATAATCTATACTAGTACAGGACAAGACTTCACAGCAACAAGCAGTGGTCCTCAGCTACCCACTCGTCTTCTTTATGTACACTCTACATAAATGAGAAAGCGTGCATCCTTCCATTGATGCTTTGGTTGACAAGAAAAATGGTGATGCAAAGTAACAACAACAACAAAGCCTTTCTTCCAAATTTTGTTGGTTGTTTTAATCTTTTTCTTCCATTCAGTTCTTTTAAAGGCCATGTCTTTGTAACACTATCAAAAACCATATCCTTCTTCAAAACCTCAATCCATGTCCTTTTCGGCCTACCTCTAGTCCTAGTGGCTTCTTTAACTAATATATTGTCGCTCCTTCTTATCTGAGCATCTATTGGTCTACGTTGTACATGTCCAAACAACCTAAAGACGATTTTGCCTGATATTGTCCTAATAGGTGCCGCCTCTAACTTTCCATGTATACACTCATTTCTTATAATATCTTTTTAATGTTTTGCCACTTATCCATCCTAGAATTCTATTTCAGCTACATTACTGGACATGTTTCTTAATTACCCAATACTATGATACAAGCATAACTGGTCCAATAATTGTGCTATAAAATTTTACTTTCAACTTCAATGGTATCGTAAAATCACGATGCTCCGGAAGAATTCCTCCAATGCAAGAATTTTATTTTCATTCTATGCACAACAATATTCTCAATCTCTTCATCATCATTGATTAATCCAAAATACTGAAAAGTATCACTAGGTATCTTTTGCCTTCTATATATAGTCCTCTATCATGTCTTTTTTTTACGTTTGGTTGTAGTTACTTTTGATCTACTTTGTATCTATAGAGTACCTATATGTACTCCCTTATTTCTTTTTCACTTCTCATTGAAGTTACATTTCCTCAACCATGTTTCATCATAATTTTGTAAACCTTGGATAACCAAAGTTTTTTCTCCACACTTTTGTTTTAGCATTTAACAATTCTCTACTCCCATTGAACAACAATAACATAACAAATATCACATTCCACGAAACCTCCTCCTGAATACACCTAGTATTTCGTCCATAGATAGCACACAAAGGTAAGGACTTGTTATAGGCCCTTAATGTAAGGCGACCGTAATAAAGAATTGTTTGCTATTTCCTTCAATGGTTCATTTTGTCTTCCTAACTCCATCATACATATCCTTAATAGTATGAAAATAGCTACTAGAAACTTGTTTCTAATATAGATGATAATGGGTCAGGCCAGGCCAATCAAGGTCCAAAAATGGCCCAAAATTTTGGGCGGTCAAGATAAATGGTCGTCCAGCCCTCGTCATGCAAAACTTACGGTCAAGTCCAGCCCAAGATTTAGACAGGCCCATGGGCTTTTCAGGCCGGTCAATCAATTTAACCTTTTACTATCACATGACAATGTACTTACACTATTCAATCAAACATAACTATTTTACACTTTGTAAGCCGAACAATTGTGTTGCTGGCACTTTATGGAGTGGTCGATGATCTCGATGACGTGTTGAAGCCTGAAGGTGGTTGGCAACGCTCGAATTGCAAGACATTTAATAGGTGGTTGGATACCTAGATTCTTACTTGTCACTATCTATGAAAAATTATAGATGTGGTAACTTGCATTGTTGTAACTTTCTCTAACATGTCTTAAATGCATGAAATTGAGATTTAAGTACGTTTTTATATTTCCAAATACCATTGTCGACTAAAATTAGGATTATTTATTTGTAGAGAGCATAATTGTTATACTTTAAGTGATGGCGTCATTTGGAGACTATAATATAGGGATCTTAAATGGGGAAGTTGGGCTAGGTAGTGGGGCCTCAAGGAGTCTGGTTTCAGGTCGGGCATGGACTGGATCGTCTAGGATCCAATAATCGACCCAAAACTAGATCCGGCCTAAAATGAGCTAGATCCGGCCCGTTTCTCAAACGATCTAGGGCCGAGTCCGGCTATTTTTTGAGCTAACCCCATGGGCCAATGTGTTGGTCCTAACCCATTATCATCTCTAGTTACTTCTCCAAAGCCCACCACATTATTCTCTTAGGAACCCTATAAAAGCTCTCTCTAAGTCAAAAAACACATGATAAATCCTTTTTTCTCTGTAAAATTTTCCATTAACCATTATGCAAGTAAATGGCTTCCGTAGTAGTTCTTCCTGGTAGAAAACCAAATTGATTCTCTTAAATTGCAGTTTCTTTTCTCTGCTCAAGTAGAGTTTCATGATATGGCTTATAAGCTTCATTCCTTGATAATTAGTACAACTTCGTATCTCATTTATGTTTATTTATGGGTACTATAATACTACTACATTAATCAGACATTTTTCAAGTTCTTAGGGTTTGTTGAAAACATACGAATTGATATTTTACAAAAAAAATAGTGGATTGGCCTCAATCAAAAAGCTTTGAAGATTACTATATAGTGGTATTGTAAAAAAGAAACAGTTAGATGCACGGAAACAGTTGCTTAACATATTAAGAACGCAAATTTTAACAAAAAACTAAATATATGTAACAAGAACTAGCACTCATACACAAATATTAAGCGAGAATGTCTTACGGTGGTTGCATGAATTCCAAAAATTCCAGTGTTATTGTACAAACTGTTGAAAGCAGAAAATGACTGGATCTCTTAATGCTGGTTCAGGATACGTAGATCTGACACAATGATTAATGAGAAAATTAAGGGCGTTAAACACTACCATGATACAAGATCACATCAACATAGTCAACACATTTGGAGAATAAATTTCATGTGCCAAGTAAAACTTACAAAGACGAGAATATGTAGAAATGAGTCTAATTTCTCAGATAATATTATTGAGGGCTACTGCCTACTACTTATAGAGGGTCCAACCCCTCTTCATATTACATCTAACCGATGTGGGACTGAAGTCCCTTATTTACTCTCAACACTCCCCCTCAAGATGGACGATAGATATTAATCATCCCCATCTTGTTACATAGCTTTGACAGACTCATTAAACTAAGACCCTTAGTCAGACAGTCTGCCACTTGTTCTTCTGAGCGAACATAGTCAATCTTCAATATCCCTTGTTCCAGCTTTTTCTTGATGAAGAATCGATCGATCTCGATGTGCTTCGTTTTGTCGTGCTGAACCGAATTGTTCGCTATACTTATCGCAGCTTGACTATCGCTCAGAAGGTGCAATGGTGTCCCCTTGTCTAGCTTTAACTCTGTCAGCAGCGCCTTTACCCATAGCAATTCTGATAATCCTAGAGCCATTGCTCTGTATTCTGCTTCAGCTGTCGACCGTGCTACCACTGACTGTTTCTTGCTTCTCCATGAAACTAGGTTTCCTCCTACAAAAACACAGTACCCTGTGGTAGACCTTCTGTCGTCTATGCAGCTTGCCCAGTCTGCATCGCAGTATCCCTCAACATCTGTGCATCCATTCTTCTTGAACCACAGTCCTTTTCCTAGCGTCCCTTTCAGATATCTTAGAATCTGAAATACTGCATCCATATGACTCGTTCTTGGATCATGCATATAGCGGCTTACAACACTTACTGCAAATGAGATATCAGGGCGAGTATGCCCTAGATAAATCAGTCTGCCTACTAGCCTTTGATATCATTCGCGATCAACAGGCTTTCCTGCTTCTGCTTCCAACTTGCACTTCTGGTCAATTGGAGTGACTGCTGCTCGGCATTCCAGCATTCATGTCTCTTTCAGCAGATCTAGTACATATTTCCTTTGTGAGAGAATAATTCCTTGTTCACCATCACACACCTCGAAACCTAAAAAGTATCTCATCTCTCCCAGGTCCTTCACCTCAAACTCTTTGGCGAGTTTCGTCTTCAGCTTAGTGATCTCAACTACATCGTCACCTGTGATCACTATCATCTATATATACAGTAAGTATAGTAATGTGGCCCCTTGCATGCTAGAGGAAGACAGTATGATCTACATTTGTCTGATGGTACCCCATGCCAGTCACAGCCCTTCTGAATCTGTCAAACCAGGCTCGAGGAGATTGCTTCAGCCCGTACAGCGACTTCTTCAGTTTGCACACTTTTCCATATGACGTTCCTTCACCTGAATCTGACACAGAGTAGCACCCCGGAGGAGTCTCCATGTATACTTCTTATTGTAGGTCTCCATGAAGAAATGCGTTCTTTACGTCTAACTGGTGTAGCTTCCACCCATAGTTTGCTGCAATGGAGACCAGCGTTCTTACGGTACTCATCTTCGCTACTCGGGCAAAAGTCTCATCATAGTCGATACCATATGTCTGGGTATAGCCTTTGCAACTAGTCTCGCCTTGTATCGTTCAACTTTTCCTTCTGGTGTCTCTTTCACTGTGTAAACCCATTTACATCCCACAGCTTTCTTCCCTTCAGGTAATGGCACCAGCTCCCATGTCTTATTTTTCTCTAGTGCCCCAAGTTCTTCCATCATTGCGGCTTTCCATCTTGGGTCCTTCTTTGCTTCCTGCCAATTCTTAGGTAAAGAAGTGGAGTCTAACGAAGTGAGGAATGTTTGATAAGTCGGAGAAATATTAGAATAAGATAGGTAGTTGGCGATATCATGTTCATAATCTTTATAATGAATAGGAGCCTTTCCCGTATTAATGCGAGAAGACCTCCTTAAGGGAGCAATGGGTGGTGGGGAAAGCATACCATCCGAATCGGAGAGATCCGCTTCCGAATCTGAGCGATCCGGTGCGGGGGTAACATCTTCAGGAGTCGGAGCAGGAGTAGACGATGGACTTGGCACTATAGGCACAAGGCACGGCACAGTACTGGACCTCTGTAGTCTTTTTCTGTAAACTTGGAGCTCTTTTTTCCTTGTCTGCTTCTCCCCCTGCGTAATGTACGTATTGTCTTCGTCATCCTCCGTATCAGTATCATTGATGCTTTCTCCCCCTTTCTTCCAGTGTGTCACGACAAGACAAGGTACCGATCCGACAACTATGTTTGGGCGTACTACCTCCCCCTCACGTCCAACACCCGCTGTGTGAGGCGTGTTCCCAAACGCAGAACCTTCGTCCGAACCATAATAAGGTTCCAGCTCTCTGAATGTAACATCCATGCTTACAAACAGCTTCCGTTCAACCGGGCTCCAGCATACATAACCCTTCTGTGTCCCGGTGTATCCAACAAAGACACACTTAACTGCTCGAGGATCCAGCTTACCAATGCCAGGCCTGTTATCGTGGACGAAGCATACGCAACCAAATACTTTCGGAGGAACGGTGTACGCAGTTGTCCCCGTGAGCATTTCCAAAGGCGACTTCCAGTTCAGCAATTGAGAGGGCATCCTGTTGATGAGATAAGAGACTGTCAAGACAGCCTGCCCCCACAAAAATTTAGGGACATTCATAGCCAGCATCATTGTCCGAGCTACCTCCAGCAGGTGCCTATTTTTTCGTTCGGCAACACCATTTTGAGCCGGTGTATATGCACAAGAGGTTTGATGCAGTATACCATGAGAGGATAAATACGCAGCAAACCTCTTATGGGTATATTCCGTCCCATTATCCGACCGGAAACACTTAATACGAGCATTATACTGTGTCTTTACCCGTTGATGGAGGATTTAAAATGTCTCAAAAACATTACTTTTATTCTTCAGCAGGTAGACCCACGTTACGCGGGTAGAGCAGTCAATAAAAGTAACAAACTATCTATAACCGTTAACACCGTTTGTAGGACAAGGGCCCCATACATCGGAATGAATCATATCAAAAGCAGCAGAACATCGATGCCCAGAACTTACATAAGATCTTCTGGTATGTTTCCCCAACTCACAAGCATCACAAACTAACAACTCTTTATTTGCTTTTTGATATAAGGACGTATACAGTCGACTAATAACGGGAAAAGAAGAATGTCCTACACGCTGATGGTGGAGGAGCAGCTCGGCTTCGACACTTCAACTTCGGACTTCCGGTTGTGCGTCTGCAACCAAAGATGCCATTGCTCTATCCAGACCATTCCTGTCCAAGTACCATAGACCCTTATGCCATGTGCCAGTGCCTAGTCGTCTCCCCGTTCCCTTCTCCTAAAAAGTTACCTTAGGATTATCAAAGGAAACAATACAGTTTAGATCAAGGATAATGGCGCTAATGGATATAAGATTGACAGGAAAGGAAGGAGCACGTAAGATATTAGATAGAGTGATGGAAGGAGTGCAATCAACAGTGCCTTTACCCGTAACAGGCCTGGAGGTACCATCAGCAGTCTGAATGCTTTCTGGCGGCGTTAGAGTAGAGAATTCCCGGAACTCACCTCGGGACCCCGTGACATGGCAAGATGCCCCAGAGTCCATAATCCAAGCTGGCTGAGAGACAGATGCAAGAGCACGCAGAGGTATACCGGCACTGGTTTGGGAGAAGTAAGTGCAGTAATCTTCTGTAGTGGACGGCGCCCCAGAAATGACTTGTCGTTCACCAGAACCAAGCTTTGAGCCGCGCATCTTCTCGAGAACTTCTCTCTCAAATGGAGTGATGTCCGCCAGCTGATTGTCCCTACCTTCATCCGCCAGATGTGCCTTATTGCCTCCAGAGTAAGTGCCCCGTCCACCACTGTAGCTGCCTCGACCACCTCGTCGTCCACCGCAACCACGGCCCCGACCATTCGAGGGAGTCCGTGTCGGTTTTGGGCAAAAGCGGATGTAATGCCCTGTGTCACCACAGTTGTGGCAAACGCCTCCCGTAGAAGGAGGCTGTGTGAAAGTGGCAAGAGCAGATGTGTCCTGCTCCCCCTGGGAGATACCCTTGGTAGGCATCAGCTTCAACCGTGCTTCTTCTTGTGCCATGGTAGCTATGGCGTCTTCTAATGTCGACAGCTGCGGTTGTGCGAGAAGTACATTCCTCCGTTGCTCAAATGCAGGGTTGAGCTCCTTCAAAAACTTTATCATCCGTTGCCGCGAGATATAATCCAAAAATTTCTGGAAATGTTTTGCAAAAGCCGGTTCAACATGAGCATCCTCCATGCCAAGAGGATCATAATGGTCAAGATCAGACCAGTATTCTTCAACAAGGTAGCATACTGAGAGATAGTACGATCTTCTTGGATTACCCGATCGAGCTCATCATGCAGTTGGATGACTCGCATGGGGTTACCCGAACCGGAGTACATGTCTTTCAATGTTCTCCAGATATCAGCAGCTCCCTCCATTGCTTCAACGTTATCCGACACTTGGTCGGTCAAAGAGGCTGTCAACCAACCAGCCACGACATTGTTAACAATGTCCCATACAGCAAACTCCTTCGAGGAGTGATCGACAGGGGCCTTGGTGTGGCCATCTACATAACCAACCAAGCCACGTCCCTTCACCGTCCGCATCGCCTGCCGCGACCATTTCAAGTAGTTGGTCATACCTTCCAACTTTGTCTCCAGCTTGTCCAACTTCCCCATTTTGTACGGTGACGGATCCACATCAGTATGGGTCACGCATGAGGTTGCCTCCGGTAATCTCTTGGTCAGGAGATCCTCGACCAGGGCCTTCATTTCTTCTGCTGTCAACTTTCCATAGATGGAATCCATGACTTTTCAACTACAATCAGTGAGGTGTTGTTGTTTCCTGAGTCGGCTTCTTGTGAGTCGTCTTCGTCTTAGTCAGCTATCGGGGGGAAACAACAAAACGAGATCCCTACTGATATGTCGTAGTTTATACGACCAACTATAACCGCGTCATGATAACGCGTTCGGACGGCTCAAGGATAACCAACGTAGTTGTGCCTCCTTGCATGAGACAAACCAGAGGTATACCAGCCGTGCAGAAAGGATTGTAAAGACAACATTTCTGAGATACGAAAATCTAAAGAGATTTCGTATTCGTAGTAGAGCTTCTAAAAAGAAGGTACTGATTCTTGAGGCAACTACAGAGATCTTCTAAAGATAAGAAAATCTATTTTTTTTTACGGCTAGGGTTAGGGTTAGGGTTTGGATGGGGCTGCTAGAGCTAGGGTTAGGGTTTCCATTGCAAGAGAGGCTAGGGTTAGGAGGGGGGTGGGAGGTTGCTGGCGGGTGGGGGGGAGGGGGGGCGCTGCTGCTCCGGGGGGGGGTCGGGGGGGTACTGCTCCGGGGGGGGTCGGAGGGGTCGTGGGGGGGCGCTGCTGCTCCATGGGGGGTCGGGGGGGGTCGGAGGGGGTTTGGGTTGGGGGGATTCGGCTAAATTTTTTTTTTTGTGGAGAGAGAGAGAGCTATGGCTCTGATACCATGTAGAAATGAGTCTAATTTCTCATATAATATTATTGATGGCTACTGCCTACTACTTATAGAGGGTCCAACCCCTCTTCATATTATATCTAACCGATGTGGGACTAAAGTCCCTTATTTACTCTCAACAGAATACATCCCTTTACCAGGACCTCCAGTGGAAAAGGAGCCACCCCCTCCCATAAGCAACTGTGACGAGATCAAAATAATACATTAAATTGGTAACAACCCAAAACTATGATAAATATATTGATCTAAGGAGAAACTAAAGATGCATTAGTTCCAAGAATGATGAAGCATATGTAGATGTTATGAACTACGTTGTTCGGACACGGATGTACCATACCATGGTAAGACAGGGTGACAAGGACACGGCACCTATCTTGGTTTGTCCTGGTGTATTTTAGAATGTGCGACATGTGTCCTTGGAGTGTCCAAGACGTGTACGACACAGCCATATTTTTGGAGTGTCCATATTTCCTAGGACGAAACATTTGTAAAATATATTCATTGTAAATACCTGAAGCACAGTAAGAATCATGGCTTCCTTCTCTTGACGCCAACCACCAGGTATCTCAAAAGCAAGGGCAACATGTGTTTGCTGCTTCCGAAAAAAATGTTTGTGCAAACATATAGACGGTTAGTACTGATTAAAGAGTCACATTGTTAAGGAAACGAAACAGGGTTGCACACTTCTATACTCATCTGAATCTGCTTGACGGCGATAGTCCCCTACAACATAGACAGACTTTGGCTGCTCGGGACGAGACACCTTTGGAAGGTCAGACAATAGTGGTTCAGCAATCTATACTAGTTCCTCGTTTATACCTGAAGCTGCAAGTACCATTTGTAAGCCCTAAAAATCAAGTTGCACCCATCAAATAGTTCACAGAAGTCCAAACTGTGCACCCATCAAATGAACAGCGCTAACATGAACAGTGCCAAAATTCAACCGCGCTAGCCTGAACCACGCCACTGCCTGAGCGCATCAATTCTGACATGGCAAAACCATCATTACCTGACAAGAAAATCAAATCCACTGACATCCTGACAGCCCGAGAAGCGAGGAGTCTGCTCGTTTCCTGTGCCACGTCGCACTCTAGGACATCTGTCCAAATCCCAGTACGGTCTAGCTGTCCAAAGCCCAGCGCGGTCCAGCTGTCCAAATCCCAGTGCGGTCCAGCTGTCCAGATCCCAGCGCGTTCTATTGACCAGAGTTGAGCGCAGTCTGAAGCTAGTGCTATTCAATCCCAACACAGTTGTGGCACGATCCATCAAGCTTTTTGAAGATAATTGGCAGTTATTACGTGGCTTACATGCCATCAATTGCTCGCCACGTGGTAACCGTATGTACACGACCAAGCGTATTTTAATCAAACAATGCCACGCATCTAAATACAATTAACCCACGATCGAGCAACTACCCAAAGGCCAGCGTAGTTTATAGCCTGCGCAGTCTGTCACTGGTGCAGTTCATTGTGCACAATCCAGAACAACTACAAAACAGTTATTTCTAGAACTCTATAAATAGAGTTTCAAGTTATTCATTAAAAAAGAGGAAGGTCATTTCTGAGACCATCAGAGATCAGGAGTTCTTGTCCAAGTGCTGCTGCATTCTTCAGAGGCTATTGTCTTCAAAGTTCATATAGTCCAAGGGATAAAGCGATCGTCTTCTGATCGGATTCCTAAAGTTGTACTTTTCCAGAATTCATTGTACTCTTGTACGATTCTTTAAAGTTTGTGAAATAAAGAATTTTGTTTTTGTAAACAAAATTCTCTACTCTGCTGGGGACGACTTTCTCCTCCGACGAGAAAGTGACAACTCAATGTTTGCGTCTATCAGAAAGACGCAGAAGATGCTGGTTGTGAAGGTTAACCAGAATGCCTACGAAGAGATGATCAACTCTGGGGCTACTCGTCGTACTGTGACCTCTGCCAAGAACAGGGTCCATTCAGTATGGACCCCGAAGTCCTCTGTGCAGCCTTTTGTCTCTTCTGACAGGGGACCAATGGCCATTTCTGCCCTTGCACAATCCACCACCCTCTCTGCCAAAATGCAATCCAAAGCTCATGTGGTCCAGGCGCATCACGCTACTTCTCTTGCCACAGCACAATCTATGACTTATGCTGCTATGGCAAAAGTCCAGGACTCCTCTCCCTCTGGAGCAGTTGGCGGCTTCCTTCCCTCCTGCGCAATCTACTACCTCTTCAACCAGAGTGCAACTTAAGCCCTCTATAGCCAAGGCTTCACTTGTTGCTTCTTCCAAAGCACAAGTTGCACCCCCTGCTGGTTTGGCCAAGGAGCCATCTGTCATCTCCTCCAGAGGGCAAGTTGTTGCCTCTTCTGTTCCGGCACAACCCAAAGGGGATAGTCCTTTGACTATTCTTCCCTCTTCTAATAACAAAGGAAAAGGCGCTGTCCTCCTTCGAAAGCCTCCTGTTGTACTGGTGCAACCCACAGGGGGTAGTCTTTTGACTATTCCTCCTCCGTCTCAGAACAAACGGAAAGACCCACCCTTTGGTCTTTTCTCAATCTTCCGTAGTCCAAAACCTGGAAAACAACAGAGGGAAACGCTCTTTGGCCAACCCTTCTTCGCAAAATAAAGGAAAAGGCCCTTTGGTCTTTTCCCAATCTTCTTCGATTTTTACCTCGGAAGATCCATCTGAACGTGCCTCGGCACCAAACAGTATAAAAACTCTCTCAAACAAGAATTCTTCTCTCCCTGCAAAAGAGAAGAATATTGATCAGAGATGCATCTTGCCTACTCTAGTAGCACATATCCAAGATCTCCCAACTCTTCGGATATCCCGCTCAAAGCAGGGGAAATTGCTAGTGTCTCAAACGGAGGCCCCTGGGGGTGAATTTGCCGATTTACGAGCTTATCTCAATAAACGCAAGCAACCAATACCGAAGGCAAACTTGCATTAGAAGCAAACTTCCAGGAGGAAAAACCTGACACCTATGCCAATGAGTTGAGTACTTCTCTGTATACTCATGGGACAAAGCATCTGAAGAATCGGAATCATGTTTCGAATGTCGTCAAAGAATATATCCCTGATCTTCGGGAACACCTCAAGCCGAAGCGGGACAACACTTCAACACCTCCAATCCAACCACTGGAACGCCATTGTAGTCACAAGGTGGTTATCAAGTGTTGTTGCCAGATGACAAAACGATCTGTCTTCAATCGTTTAACTTCTGAACTAATGTCAGAAGACAAGACAAGGTGCTCTATGCCTCTGTAAATATGGCTTCTCGAGACACTGGGGTAAGAAGTGTTCAAAGTACGGCAAGCCCCGCAAGCCCAGTCAACGATATCTAGATTTACTCCATGAATCTTCTGAAGGAGTATTCCGACACACCCGATCCCGAAGTCGAGACACAGTCGGTCATAGGAATCTTTTCCAAGATCCCTCTGGTCTTTTCTCCATTTCTCACTCAGGGGATGATTCTTTCTCTGATTATGATGCATATCGCGAAAGCTCTAAGCAGACAGTGTCTTCTACTGTACCCAGAGAAGTGTCAGCCTATGTCGTTACTGAAGATCCAGACGCTTCTAGTTCGGCAAGTCAAGAGCAACGAATAGTCATACTGGAAGATAAATTGAAGACCATGGCTGAAATGATCACAAATATACATGCCGTTTTTGTATCTCAACATACAGTATCGCCGACTGCACCTGCCGTAAATCCCGAGATTATAGCATCATCGGTGCCTGTCAATGCGGGTCTGGGGGTACCGTCTCATCAAGTAGCCTCAATACCTATTCAAATTACACCCAGTCATTTAGGGGCTAGGGATAATGCTTACCATGCTGTTCCTCCTCCTAATACGGTAAGCCAGCCCACTACTTCTCCATCCTCAGGAGATGCCAATGAGGCTATAAAACTTCTGCGTACTCAGTTCGAGGCCTTCAAAGAGAAAGATGGTCTACAGAGGTTGGGGATCAAACAACCTAATCCGGTTGAATGGAAGGAAGTCTCATTCCTTCCAAAGTACAAGATTCCCACGATCACGCTGTTTGACGACAGCACTTCCCTGAGTCAGTTCATTAACCATTTCGAGGTAATGACTGTCCAGCTCCAGCCAAGCGATGCTCTTCTTACTAGAGTGTTCGTCGGCTGCTTAGCCGGCACAGCATACGATTGGTACTGCAGCCTGCCTGACGAGTGAAACCCAATTCTTGTAAAGTAAATTAATATTAATATTATAATATTATTATTAGTATTAGTATTATTTATGAGTTTTTAAAAATTAATTTCAAAAATATTAAAGTTGGATTTTGGTTGTTGACCAGACCCGAGCCCGGACCCGATTCCCGAACCCAGACCCGGACCTAAACCTTTTCTTTTGAAATCTGATTCTTAATAAAAAACTATATATTTTTAACTCACTTTAGAGCTGGTCCAAATTGGACCAGATCCTCGACTTCTCTCCCTCACCCACGTACACAACTCCCCTCTTTTCTCTCTCCTTCTTTCACTCACAGCCTTCCCCTCAACTCCCACTCCTTCTTTAAACTCTCACTCACCAATCCCACCACCACAAAACCCATCTCTCACTCTCCAGAGAACAAACCCATCTCTCACTCTTCAGAGAACAAACCTATCTCCTCCACTTCACCTCCCCTTCCAGTGCCTCCCCGGCGCCCCGCCGACCCGAGCACCCCGACCCCCTTTCACCGCGCCCCGGACCCGCGGCTCCCCGACGCCCTTCCCGAGCCGTCGCGGCGCCTCCGCTCCCGACCCCAGCGGCGCCACCCGCGCCTGACGTCGGCGCCCCGACCCCCAGCGCCCCTCGCGGCCGTCCCCGGACCCCGATCCAGCCGACCCCGGCCGCCCCGCGCGCTGTCCTCCCCGGCGCCGTGTCCGGCCAGCACCCCCGGCGTACCCCGAGACTGTGTCCGCTGTTCTGGACAGCTCCTATCCAGCGCTCTTCGCTGGATTTCGAGTCCGATCTGTGGATTTGCGCATCCCGAGTCCGAGGCAACCCTTCGGATTCCGTCGTTTTGGGTAATCCCTGGTTAATCACAGTAGTTCGTCCCTTCCCGTGTCAATGATGAATTGGTCCAAGAATTTTCCTTCGAGAAATTCGATTTTTGGGTTAACGTCGTTTCCAGGATTTTCCGAGAAACCTTCGGAAAGGTTCTGTTGGTTGTTTTGCTTTTTCGAAACTTTTCGGAAAATGGATTTATAGATATTTTGGGCTTTAGGATATTTTCTGATATTGTGCTGTGATGTTTTTGGTTGGATTCGGACTCCCGAATTCGTTTCGGGTCGTTCCGAATTAATTTTGGAAATGGTTGTGGTTATTTTGATATATATATTTTGGGATTCCCTGGTTTGGGATTTTGCAGGAAAATATTGGCACACTTTCCCAATTTTTGGGTTGACAAAAATAGAGGAAATGCTGCCGGATTTTTCATAAAATTTAATTGTACATTTAAAATGATTTTAAAATGGTTTCGGAAAATAATAGTATTTTGGGATTTTTGGGCGATGACCGTATCGGTCAATGGGCCCTGGCTAAGTGCAAACGAAACCGGCTTCGCACGAATGTTGAGGCATTAGCCTATATGATGATTGGACCAGTATCTGAGACTCATTAATATTTAATTTATTTTTATTATTTATTTTATTCATAATTAAATTGTAGGAAGGTTTTAGAACTAAAAACCGCTTCGTCTTATTTCAATTTATGTAAATAAATTGTAATAGGCATAAGCCCAGCTGGTTGTTGGCTCTGTGACCGGTGATTAAGTAGCATAGGTTTTCTGTTGTTTTTCTGGTTTTGCGAGTTCTTTTAGCGTACGCGTAAATCTAATAGATAATTATTTTCATATAGAAAATTAATAAAGTTTTCTCACATAAAAATTTACAAGTTTTAATATTTAACAACGATCATGTATTTCTCATTAAAATAAAAAATTTAGTTTTATATGTATAATTATGAAACTACAAAGTTTTAATCAAATTAATTTGGTAACGAAGAGTTTTTCCAAAATTCAAAGTTAAAATGATCTTTCCCTCGTTATTAATTACAATGCATCGATAATCGCATTTTGTTCATATTTAATAAATAAAGATTTAAAATTGATTAGGACACAATTAGAGATTTCAACTAGTATAGTTAGCTTGGTAACCCTGGATTCTGAGTCAATTTCTCGAATGTAGGAATTCGAGGACGATCCTAATTTCCCATCTCGAAGTCTTCAATCATTCCAGTCCAGTCCATATTGAGGCAAGTATATTTTGTGTTAGTTTACAGTTATTTAATAATCGCTTTACTGCAAGTTTAAAGCACGATGCAACACGGAACTCTCCCTGAGAGCACTGACTGTAACTACTGTAACTGTTGGGGACTGGTATGACCATATCCAAAATAACTTAGAACTGTACTAGCTTACCCCTGATACACACGGGGATAAGCCGTATCTGAACTGTAACAAACCCAAGCCGGTCATATTCATTGCCTATTCAAATCATACTACTTTACTGTTAGAAAACTGTTCATTTCAAAATTGTTTAAAAGTGCATGATTCTATAATTATTTTAACTGTTCAAATTAGCATGAATTGTACTTTGCTCCCTCCTGACTGGAGATACATTTTTAGGGGATATTGAGGATGCTGAGCTGTTATACAACAGCTGTTACGACCCGGTTCTGTATCCCGTGGTGCTGCCAGAGTCCCCTTTGGAGGACGCAGGGACTGAGGCCGATGAGCCGAATGCTTAGATAGATTTTCTTTTCCAGTTTTGTTGTTTCCTTTGAAAAATTCTATTTATTTGAATTCAGTATTTATTTCAGTACTTTTAAATTTCAATTGTATTTATTTCAAATGATTAATAAAGTTTCAATTCCCGAATATTGAGTTGTGACAAATACAGATGTTGTTGTTATGGTTACCTGCTAATGGAACAGCTTACTGTCGCCGTCTCAACAAAGGTGCAGGCTAGGCATGATCCGGTTCGATCCAATTATTTGGGATCGGATCGTGACATATTTTTAGTGGTGGCCCATGTAATGCCCCGCTCCGCATGAGGCATTTGGTTGGTTTGTTGGATGGGATCAGAATGTTGGACCGTGACTTATGTTGGAGATCAGGAGAATTGAGACTGATGCAGTCTTTCTTAGCTGGCTAGACGGAATGGGTATTGGAACGTGGCTCGCTGGTGGAGCTACGCTTAGTGGGATTGGAGCAGGAAGACCATTATATAAGGCAAGTGGAACTGTCCTCCTTCCTCCTTATTCCTGCATGCTTAATAAATAGAATAATGTGATGCTATGATTTGCCCCTAATGTTCCATGTTTTAGTTGCTGAGTAATTGAGATGTTTATGCTAAGAATTATTGAGCTGCCGAATGAATCACACCTGAACTGCTAATGCGATTTGACGCTTGAAATGAATACTTGAGTAATGATATGCTATGAGAATGATACATGAGTAATGAACTGGCTATGCTATTAACACAAAGAATGGAAAGAAACACTAGAATCATGTACATCCTGTATAACTGTTAATGTTGCCTGTTACTTCTATGCAATGAAAGAAAGAATACTGTCCCTGTGAAATGAAATGAATATACTATTGTCCCTATGAATTGAATGAATTGTTACAGGTCCCTTTGAAATGAATGAATGTTGTTGTTTCTCCTTAGAAGGAACGTAATGAGAAATGTTGCAATGGAACAAACAATAAGAATGATGGGACTTGGGATCATGGAGATCATTAAGTAGAATGATGGTAATGATTAGTCGTTGAACATGGCTTGGGATTGAGATGAGATGTTGAACTGCTGGCTCTGCTTACTTTAGTTGCTTTACCATGCATTGTGTTATCGAGTCGACACGCATTCGCATGGTCATGGACGTACTTGTACAAGTCTGAGTAAGTTTCCTCGAACGGTACCCGGGGCGCTGGGACCGATTCGACCCGGGAGGAAACATTGGTCGTGCTATGGTGGCACGAGGTATTACGGGACATTCGGCTAGGCTTGCAACCTACCCTGGAATGGTACGTCGTAATACCCGTTGGAAAGTCCTTTATGGTGCAGTTTCACCAACGACCATGTAGTCAGGATGCATGCTAATGAATGTTCTGTGCAGACAGAGTAAGTATATCATATTATCCTGTATTTCAATGCAGGTACGGGGAAGTTGGCTATCGGTAAGAAATCACTTAAATGTGATAATTCAATATATGTGTTGGTTTAACTTGCATGCTTACGTTCCAAATAAGTAAATGGTACGGTTTGTAGCCTTTCAGTATGAGATCCTGCTTAACATGTTAAATTCAGTATGCTAGAAAGATGCCATGCTATAATCAATGCTCAAACACAATATACATGCTAAGTGATGCTTGAAGTGAGAACTGTTATAACATGTTTAAGATGTTAGTGTTAACGATGCCTCAATGATGCCTTTTCATGATAATACTTGGTACGCCTCAATGATGCCTTTGCATGATAACACCAAGAATGCTAAAAGATATGTCCACATGAATACTACTAAGATTATGTTTACATGCTTCACTATGACTATTGCCCATGAACTGTAAACTGATGCTAGGCCCCAATTAGAAAGATCATTCTAATAAATGTTTACTTAAATGATCACTTAAAATGTTGGTTTATGCGAGTGGGTTGGATTCTGCTCGCCAGTAAATAGATGATGTACTGACCCACGTTTTGTGGGCAGGTGCTTGTGCATTGGAATGTTCTACACACGAAGATTAGCTGGATTGGGCCCGCGGCATCGAAGATTTGTTGGGCATACAGAAGCTCGCCTTGTACAAGATGATGTCTTCTGTTTATAAAGGGCATAATGTATGGAACATTGTAATCAGTTGTACCAGTGAGATTGTAAGCCAAGTCAGTGTATCGAGTTGTAATCCATTGTATCCAAATATCATATGTAAGCTGTATAGCATTGTTCAGTTGGTTTCCATTGTAAAGTGAGATATGCTGTAATCATTGTACTTCAATACAAGTCTTGTACTCTTCTTCAATTATCAATAAAAAGAATGAAGTTCTATATATCTTTGTGTGGCTTCAAGTTACTCTTTTCTCCGCTGCTATAATAAAGTGATGTGCTTCTATTCAATGAGAAAGATTGTCCTCATTAAATTCAATTTATCTGCTTCTGCCGCTGCGATGTGTTCCTATTTGAAGAATAATCGATTATGTACCATCTTTGCCTTGTACAAGTGCAATACCAGACTTGTACGGCATCACGCCCAAGCGAGGACGATCGATTCCAAGAGATAAAGTATGTGAATAAATGACTCTATGAATCGGGGCGTGACAAATTGGTATCAGAGCACGGCTTTACGTCCTTGGTCTCTTCTTTGATTCGTTTCTAAATCAAAGTTGCGTCGACGATTAACCAAAGTTGCTTTCGCGATCACTCAACGTTGCTTCCGCGATTAAATCAAAGATTGCTTCCGCGATTGTGCTATTGTTGTTCGGTAATTATCCTTATGTATCTGTGCTTGAAAGTTCGTTGACCCTCTTGGCTGCTCACTGGATGTTCCATACAATAAGTCTATATACATTGTGATGCCCCTGAATGAATGATTGTTGTTGGTTTGGACACAAATAACCCAACAATGACTCGATGCCATAGTATGCAATATTGTGAATGCTGTTTGGAATGTGGGAATAAAAAAAAGTGGCTATGTATGTTGTAACAAGTTGAGATTGCTTGTGATGTTGGAAAAGAATTGTGAATGGGGTAATTGATGGATGAGTTCAACGAAACTGGGGAATTGACTCATTGGTGATGGCTAGTACTTTTGAGATCCTGAGATGTTGGCTAAGTGTTGTGAGTATTATAGATCACGAAGGTCCGGAATAGATTTGAGTTGGTATTGCTTAAGGACGGCTTCGTCTCTGAGTGGTATATTGTCTCTACCACCTCAGAATGAGATGTATGTTGACCCTTTTCCATAGGATAGCAATAAGACTATCTGTGGGTACTAGGTAGTGCCGAGACTTAGCTGGAAGTCATGTATTATTGCTAGATGACTCGAGTGTCCCTTGACGGAGGTGTTATATTGAGTAGCGAGGTGGTCGAAAATTATAACTGGTGGCTTGGTTAGAAATTATATAGTCGAGTGATGACTCAGACTAGTAAGACCGTTAGTATGCTATGGGTAAATAGATTTGGCTAGAGAATGTGGTGGCTTAGAACATCTGAATGTTGACTTCGATTGGTTGGATGTAAATCATATGTGGCTAATACAAAGTTGATTGCTAAGTTGGAAGTTTTGGAAAAAAGTTGTCGATGACCAAAAGAATATTAGAGATCTGTGCCTGACCCTAAGGTGTAATAGATGTTAACCCATCTAGATCACCAAAGGATAGTTGTTGCCTATGTGCAAGTATGCTGAGGAATTTAATGGGATTAGAAAAGTAACTAGTAGCAATCCTGAATATTTATGTTGCACAAAGGATTGTTAATTGATACATAAATTGTCGGATTGAATGGAATGAACTACTCGACCCTTGAGGTAGGGAATTTTAAGAATATCCGTATGAGATTTTGACGGCTGGGAAAAGAACGAGATTTAAGAATGCCTATAAGATAATGTTGATGATTGATGAAACGAATGGGAATTAGAAATTGCAAATGTGTTGGATAATGTCGGTATATGTGACTGTTGGATTGGGATATAGTTTGCTGGCTTATGACTTAGCGGTGTGACTTTGTCATACAGATCGGATAGTATGATTCCATAGTTGTGTTAAGACTATCAGAATCGATGACCCTTGAATAGTTAGTCTTGGCTTATGGGCTCGTGTGGGTACGAAGAAATGGAAATAGAAATTGAATCATTGAAAAATTTACTTGATGGATTATTAGAACGATGAAGATCATATGTCGGATTGGAAATTGACCGTAATGTTGATAGCTCGATCTTAGTCGATCGTTGGGTAAGTCTAGAATGAGCCTCTGTGGGAATTATTTCCTTGAGGAAGACCCTGGATAGATAGACTTAACCCTAGCGACCAGTTGATGAATTACCAATTGCTGGCTTAGCCCAATTGGCGACTCATTATTCAGACTTAGTTGATACCCATCGGTTTGGGTAGAGTTCCTTAGAACTGTCAGTTGCTTATTGGCCCTGAGAATAAGAAACTAGCATGATCCCTAGTAGCCGTCCACTCTAGGGAAGTCACCTGAATGATTAGGTATAGCTGTCGGTATAGCTAACCATTGAGACTGGACCGAATAATAGATGGCCGTTGGTGAACCATAGAATGACCTTGTGGCATTGAACGAGAGATGGTGATGAGTATGACCTAAGAATGATAAGTTGTAAGTATATGATTGTTGTTGTGAAACCTTGATATGATTGGCTCTAAGTTAGACCTTTGATCGAATGTTAGAAATGTTATGCATGGATAGAGAGCTGTCCCAGATATTAAATGTTGTGGCCTGGAAGATAGCGTTTGTGGCAAGTGAATAAAGTGATAAGTCAATTGAAGGAATGCTAAGCCTGATTTGGGAAAAAGAGTTATATTGTGGCTGATCGAATTATGCTATCATGGAAGTTGGCTGAAGTACATATGTTTTGGGGACGCCTGAAATATGTGTATGGATCCAGCCGAAGTGATAGGTTGCGACTGAGATAATATTATGGGAAGAATTTATCGCACTAGTACGGACTTTGGCTGAAATGCACATATTTTGGGGACGCCTGAATATGTGTATGGATCCAAACAAAGTGATGTGTTGCGACCAAAGATAGAATGCAAGGAAAATGTTGGCAAATCAATGAAAAGTTGTAAGTAATTGAAAAAGAGATAGACAGATCGAATGATTGATGGATTAAAATGATACAGTTGGATAGCTATTTTGAAATGATCGAGTGGGCTGAAATGAATATTGAATTGAAGCTGAATGAATAACTCGTTGTGACTATGTGAATCTAGTAGAAGAGTTGGTTCCTTAAGTTTCGAGGACAAAACTTTTTCTGAGTGGTATATTATGTAATACCCCGCTCCGCATGAGGCATTTGGTTGATTTGTTGGATGGGATCAGAATGTTGGACCGTGACTTATGTTGGAGATCAGGAGAATTGAGACTGATGTAGTCTTTCTTAGCTGGCTAGACGGAATGGGTATTGGAACGTGGCTCGCTGGTGGAGCTACGCTTAGTGGGATTGGAGCAGGAAGACCATTATATAAGGCAAGTGGAACTGTCCTCCTTCCTCCTTATTCCTGCATGCTTAATAAATAGAATAATGTGATGCTATGATTTGCCCCTAATGTTCCATGTTTTAGTTGCTGAGTAATTGAGATGTTTATGCTAAGAATTATTGAGCTGCCGAATGAATCACACTTGAACTGCTAATACGATTTGACGCTTGAAATGAATACTTGAGTAATGAGATGCTATGAGAATGATACATGAGTAATGAACTGGCTATGCTATTAACACAAAGAATGGAAAGAAACACTAGAATTATGTACATCCTGCATAACTGTTAATGTTGTCTATTACTTCTATGCAATGAAAGAAAGAATACTGTCCCTGTGAAATGAAATGAATATACTATTGTCCCTATGAATTGAATGAATTGTTACAGGTCCCTTTGAAATGAATGAATGTTGTTGTTTCTCCTTAGAAGGAACGTAATGAGAAATGTTGCAATGGAACAAACAATGAGAATGATGGGACTTGGGATCATGGAGATCATCAAGTAGAATGATGGTAATGATTAGTCGTTGAACACGGCTTGGGATTGAGATGAGAAGTTGAACTGCTGGCTCTGCTTACTTTAGTTGCTTTACCATGCATTATGTTATCGAGTCGACACGCATTCGCATGGTCATGGACGTACTTGTACAAGTCTGAGTAAGTTTCCTCGAACGGTACCCGGGGCGCTGGGACCGATTCGACCCGGGAGGAAACATTGGTCGTGCTATGGTGGCACGAGGTATTACGGGACATTCGGCTAGGCTTGCAACCTACCCTGGAATGGTACGTCGTAATACCCGTTGGAAAGTCCTTTATGGTGCAGTTTCACCAACGACCATGTAGTCAGGATGCATGCTAATGAATGTTCTGTGCAGACAGAGTAAGTATATCATATTATCCTGTATTTCAATGCAGGTACGGGGAAGTTGGCTATCGGTAAGAAATCACTTAAATGTGATAATTCAATATATGTGTTGGTTTAACTTGCATGCTTACGTTCCAAATAAGTAAATGGTACGGTTTGTAGCCTTTCAGTATGAGATCCTGCTTAACATGTTAAATTCAGTATGCTAGAAAGATGCCATGCTATAATCAATGCTCAAACACAATATACATGCTAAGTGATGCTTGAAGTGAGAACTGTTATAACATGTTTAAGATGTTAGTGTTAACGATGCCTCAATGATGCCTTTTCATGATAATACTTGGTACGCCTCAATGATGCCTTTGCATGATAACACCAAGAATGCTAAAAGATATGTCCACATGAATACTACTAAGATTATGTTTACATGCTTCACTATGACTATTGCCCATGAACTGTAAACTGATGCTAGGCCCCAATTAGAAAGATCATTCTAATAAATGTTTGCTTAAACGATCACTTAAAATGTTGGTTTATGCGAGTGGGTTGGATTCTGCTCGCCAGTACATAGATGATGTACTGACCCACGTTTTGTGGGCAGGTGCTTGTGCATTGGAATGTTCTACACACGAAGATTAGCTGGATTGGTCCCGCGGCATCGAAGATTTGTTGGGCATACAGAAGCTCTCCTTGTACAAGATGATGTCTTCTGTTTATAAAGGGCATAATGTATGGAACATTGTAATCAGTTGTACCAGTGAGATTGTAAGCCAAGTCAGTGTATCGAGTTGTAATCCATTGTATCCAAATATCATATGTAAGCTGTATAGCATTGTTCAGTTGGTTTCCATTGTAAAGTGAGATATGTTGTAATCATTGTACTTCAATACAAGTCTTGTACTCTTCTTCAATTATCAATAAAGAGAATGAAGTTCTATATATCTTTGTGTGGCTTTAAGTTACTCTTTTCTCCGCTGCTATAATAATGTGATGTACTTCTATTCAATGAGAAAGATTGTCCTCATTAAATTCAATTTATCTGCTTCTGCCGCTGCGATGTGTTCCTATTTGAAGAATAATCGATTATGTACCATCTTTGCCTTATACAAGTGCAATACCAGACTTGTACGTCATCACGCCCAAGCGAGGACGATCGATTCCAAGAGATAAAGTATGTGAATAAATGACTCTATGAATCGGGGCGTGACAGCCCATACAGGTCAGAACAACAACTTAGGAAAACATACGTAGAAACAATTAGAACACTAGAACATTGATTTGTCACAACATAGGTCCGAATTATATATAAATAAATATTTTTGTTTGATTATAGACTAGTAGGATACCTTGCTTATGTTTGCACCCTAAACCTTCCAGAATAACCAAGGAAAAGACCAATCCTGCTGGCGATGAGGTGTCATCTCCGGATCATACCCCATCTCCTCAACCAAGTCCAGGGATTATTCCCTCGCGGCTGATTGACCGTCCCCATAATACATCCAGTGAAGTTTTTACTACACTGGCGATTCCTACCTCTTCTCAAACTGAGTTGTATTTCCTTGGTGGAGTATCCATTCCTGTTGCTCTACCAGTACCAGCAAACACCTTCCAATTGGTTGCCCTATTTCAAGAAATCCTGGAGTTCCAGAAAGCTCAAGATGAAGCCCAGCAGGAACAGATGAATATCACGAGAGAAGACATGAAGAACGTCAATGATGTAGCCTTAGCTATCTTAAAGCAAGTTGGAGCAAAACCTCATCCTAGGAGAGATACCCATTAATCTAGGAGAAGTTTGAGGCCTTCCCGGCAGTCATATCGTAAGAAGCTATTGGTTTGTGACTACTGTAAAAGGCTTGGTCACCAAGACAATATTTGTCGCAAGAGATTAGGAAAATATTTGGCATGTGGATCTGCTGAACATCGGGTAAAGGAATGCCCCTTATCTTTCTATCAAACCAGAACACATATCCCAGTAACACCTGTTAGACCACAACCTAGGGACTCTTCCTATCCAGCAGACCTTGTCTCCTACAATAAGGCATGATACAGACTCGAGGTTCATAGAAGATGAAACAGTTGGAGACTGCTCATGCAAAGAGCTAGAACCATGAAGAATAGTACCTAGGACTGCTGAATAGCATTATCTATTGCTATAAGAAGTTGTAACGGGATGTCCTTAGATCAATCATGAGAGTTTTTGCTATAATTCTCCACATGAATAAACTTCTTAGTTACACCTTTATGGTAGATGTTTTCCCTGGTAGTCTTTCCGGATTACCCCCAGAACTAGACATAGAATTCACCATTGACCTAGTCCCCAGCTCTCCCCTATTTCTAAGGGATGCTACAGAGTCAACCTGAAGGAGGCCAAGGAGATAAAGGACCAGATCAATGAACTGAAGGCTCTGGGATTCATTCGAGACGGAGCTTCACCCTGGGGAGCACCTGTCTTGTTTGTTCCCATGAAGGACGGAACAGTACGGATGTGCATCGACTACCGGACGCTGAACAATATCACCATCAAGAACAAGTACCCTCTACCCTGGATCGATGACCTATTTGATCTATTGAGCGGAGCCAAGGTGTTTTCGAAGATTGATCTTAGATCTGGCTACCACCAGATCAGGGTCAGGAAGGAAGATATTCCCAAGACGGCATTCAACACCAAGTATGGGTAGTTTGAATTCTTGGTCATGCCGTTTGGACTGACGAATGCTCCTGCAGTGTTTATGAACCTTATGAATAAGGTTTTCCATGAATACCTAGATCAATTATCGTTGTCTTCATCGATGCCATTCTGATATATTCAAAGACGAAAGAGGAGCACGAAGAGCACCTCAGGAAAGTTCTAGATACTTTGAGGAAGGAGAAGCTGTATGGTAAGCTTTCCAAGTGTGAATTCTTTCTAGAAAAGGTGGATTTTCTTGGCCATGTTGTCACAGGAGATGGAATTTCTGTGGATCCGAAGAAGATAGCCGTTATTGAGAAGTGGTCTACTCCAAGCTCAGTTGCTAAAATCAGGAGTTTCTTGGGCTTGGTTGGCTACTACCGGAAGTTCGTGAAGGGTTTTGCCAGAATTGCTGAGCTGGTGACGAAGCTCACTCAGAAGAATGAAGAGTTCATCTGGACGGAAGATTGCCAGGCATCATTCGAGGAGCTGAAGAAGAGACTTACCACTGCACCAATCCTTGCGCTACCGGCAGAAACAGGTGGTTTCTCAATCTACAGTGATGCCTCAGGTAAAGGACTGGGTTGCGTTCTTCAACAACATGGAAAAGTGATTGCTTATGTATCTAGGCAATTACGGACTCATGAGAAGAACTATCCCACACATGATTTGGAGCTTGCAGCGGTGATTTTTACATTGAAGTTATGGAAGCATTACTTTTATGGAGAGAGAGTAGAAATATTTATAGACCACAAGTATGATTTCACTTAGAAGGAGCTGAACATGAGGCAAAGAAGATGGCTGGAGCTGATGAAGGATTTTGGCATCGATCTACAGTACCACCCGGGTAAGGCTAGTGTGGTCGCAGATGCACATAGTCGATACCCTATGGCGATGTTTTAACCAAGGAGCGGCACCTGCTAGAGGACATCGAGAAGCTTGGACTGGAGACTATACTGCCTGGAAGGAAGGAGATGGATGCTGATCCATTGTTGATGAAGTTGCAAGTGAGCTCGAGTCTGACGGACAAAAATCAAGGAGACGCAGTTTCAAGACGAGACACTTTGCAAATTTAGAGATCAAGTGCTGGCAGGAACACTTGAAGGATTCTCAATCGCCAGTGACGGAGCGCTGAAGAATGGTACGAGGCTTTGTGTACCAACTGGCGAACTGAGGAACGAGTTGATACAAGAAGCATACCAGTTGCAGTATTCCATACATCCTGGAGCTAACAAAATGTAACGGGACATGCGTACCATTGTTTGGTGGTTTGGAATGAAAAGACGTGGCCAGGTATGTTGCTAGATGTTTAATTTGTCAACAAGTGAAGGCTAGCAGGCAGAGACCAGCAGGATTATTGCAGCCGCTTGATATTCCAGAGTGGAAATGAGAGCACATAACAATAGATTTTGTGTCGGGACTGCCTCGATCCCAAGGAGAAAAGGATACCATTTGGGTTATCGTGGACCGACTGACGAAGTCAGCTTACTTTATCCCCTTCAAGGTTGGTCTATCCACCGAGAAGTTGGCAGTACTGTACATACAGCACATCTACCGGATTTATGGAGTTCCGGTAAGTATCGTATCTGACAGAGATACTAGATTTATCTCTCACTTTTGGAAGAGTTTGTATGACAGTTTAGGAACACAACTGAAGTTCAGCACCGCCTACCATCCCCAGACTGACGGGCAATCGGAGAGAACAATAAAGACGCTAGAAGACATGCTGAGATCCTGCGTCTTGGAATTTGGAGGGTCTTGGGAAGACCATTTGCACTTGGTAGAATTCTCCTACAATAACAGCTACCAAGCTAGTATCGGTATGACACCGTTCGAGGCAATCTATGGACGTTATTGCCGCACTCCACTTGCTTGGGACGACGTCGGAGAACGAGCGTTGCTTGGACCTGAAAAGGTGACCGATGCAGCAGAGAAGGTGAGAATGATTAGAGACAAGCTCAGGATTGCCCAAGACAGACAGAAGCATTAGATTGATAGTAGTTTTCGACCAGTGAAGTTTGAAAAAGGAGATAGCATTTCTGTGAAGTTTTCTCCTACTAGAGGAACGATCAGTTTTGACGGAGCTGGGTAAAATTGAGGCCAGATACATCAGGCCATTTGAAGTTTTAAAACGAGTTGGAAGTAGTGTACCGGTTAGCTCTACCAGCTAATCTTGAGAGTGTGCAACGTCTTCTCTGTATCACAGCTCAGACGCTACATTCCGGATCCGAGTCACATATTGGATAATTCAGAGCTGAAGATTGTACTCAACCTTTCAGTGCCAGAGAAACCAGTTGTAAGCGTAGTCAGAGGTGAGAAGAAGATCAGAATTTGCAAGCCATCACATAAACTCCTATTTCTTATCTTTTTATTCTAAACTTGACTGATGCTGCTAAGTTAGCCTAGTTTTACAAGCTATCTCTTTATCAAGCTTGATCATGACAGTATTTTATTGGGTGCACCCACTAATATATTGTCTAATCAGGACCGGTGCATGATGGTCTGATCAACCTCGAGTACTTTGATTTATTTTTGTATTTTTCTACATGGATGATATCATAAATGAAACTTGTCCCTAAACCGTCTCATCCACGACTGCCTTGGAAATTCTTATAGTTAGACCTGAGTTACGGGTACAGTACCCGTACCTGTTTGAGACTTAAGGTAATCCCTAACCCTGTCTTTAATTTCGAGGACGAAATTTTTCTAAGGAGGGAAGATTGTGAAACCCAGTTCTTGTAAAGTAAATTAATATTAACATTATAATATTATTATTATTATTATTAGTATTATTTATGAGTTTTTAAAAATTAATTTCAAAAATATTAAAGTTGGATTTTGGTTGTTGACCAGACCCGAGCCCGGACCCGATTTCCGAACCCAGACCCGGACCTAAATGTAACACCCAGTTTTCCAAATGAGGGTATTTTGGTCATTTTCAAAATTTTAGAAATTAATTTGAATTATTATTATTATTTATAATTATTGTGATTTTTGAGTGATTTTTAGAATAATTGTTTTTGGAGTTTTAGAGACTTTGACTTAAGTTGACCTTGTAGACTAACCTAGTGGCTAACCTAGGTCTTGACTAAGAGATTAGGATTTGAGAATCTAGGTTGACTTAAGTTCATGAGGATGAATTCATTGGGATTAATTTGGTGAAATTAGGAGTTAGTTTGGCCTAAGAATGGCTTGTGAAGTCACAAGTCATAACCATGACTCAACTAGTTAGGACTCAACCAACTAGCTAAAACCCTAACCCTAGGGCCTTTGGCCAGCCACATAACAGCCCCTCCCCCTATTTATATCCTCCAAAATTTTAGGGCTAGCCTCTTTTCATTAGGGTTCATCAAGTTTTAGGAAGAGGTAAAGTTCCATCTTCACAAATTCATAGAAAATCCAAATTAGGTCCTTTTTCCTTCAAACAAATTCCTATAGGCTCTAAATATTATTCTCTTGCTGTTGGGATTGAGTTTTGACAGGGAGCACACAATTTGAGGAGTTTTGGTGCTTTGAAGAATCCTCTTCTTTGGAGCTTTTTGGAGCTTTGGACACCTATAGGTATAATCCCTATTAATGCTCCTAAAATCCTGTAAAAATCATTTTTAGGGTCCCCTAGCCCTCACCCAACTGTAGGGAAGACTAACCCTAAGTTTTGTTCTCGTTTCGTGTCCGTATTGGACACGTATCTGAGCTGTGTATTAGGTGCTCGACGAAATGTCCCAAAGGACTGTTCGATCGAGTTTTCCTATTCTATTTGAATGGAAAGTTAGATCTAAGTGTCGTCTAGGGTTTCCCAGTGTCCTGTGTTGATTTGTGAGTCGTGTCATGTCGTGGGGAACACGGGACACGCGTGTGCGGGCATGCGCGCGCGGCACTGTAGCTCCCCTGCTACTCGGGGGCTACTGCACGCTGGACACGCGACGCCGACACGAAAAACTTAGCCAGAGGTTAGGGGCAATGGCTGACACGAGGCTCGTCAAGTTTTACGAGTCCTCGTGTCGTGTCGGACACGTTCTTGGGTGTGCACGGGGAATAGCTGTGTGCGTGCGTGGGCTGTGTGTTGTGTTCTGATTATTAATCGATTTTAATGTTCTAAATTATGTTTTAATGAATTTTTAGATCCTAAATGAGTAGTTAAATCTCTGTGCACTGTGCTAATTAATTTGTTTGGGTTATGAGTGGTGTTTGGTTCGAAATGATGAAGAATAATGTAAAAGTCTGATATTGCCAGATATTGGATTTCCAGTTTTTCAAACCATTTAAATTCCTGAATGAGATATTATTTTAATTGATGTTTTAATGTTTAGCTAGGTTCAATATACCATGTTAATCTCTGAATTACAAGCCTACATAATTGTTTGGCTTGTTGGAGTTGGCTCGATTTTGTTAGGATTGAACTGAAACACTAATACTGGTTTTCCAGTTTTCCCAAACAGTTTAAATCCCTTTTTATTTTATGTTTTCATCTGCAATTGATTTCCCTCATGATTACATGCTTATTAGCTAAATTATTCATTCAATTTAAGGCCATGGTTGTGAGTTTGAGTTGGATTTTGAGTTCATCTCATAATGGCAAACCTGAGTTTGTTTCTAGCCACTAAATTCCTTTACTTTCAAATGTATTCAAAATCTGAAGCAATGGTTTGTATAGGCTATATAACTGAAATTGTAAAAGATATTGTTGAGCTAAGTTTGGTTTTCAAACCTGAAATGGATTGAACATAACAAACCTGAATTGTTCTTTTGAACTAGTTCTTGATTTCTTTTTCTTTACTGTTAATTGTTTGAAATGATTTGGATTTGGACATTCTTCCAAAAACCTGAGAAGCCTTTACTTGTATAATTGTTTCTTCCTCCTCAAAAACCTGGGAATGTCATGGTTCCTTCTATTAATTTCCTTTCATGTTACTGTTAGGTGTTAGAACTGATTTGGTTCTCTGAACTGATTAATGGAGTTAATCCCAGTTTTGAACTTAACTGAAAATAATTCCCAGTTTCATTTACCTGGGAATTTAATGTTCTTTTCTTTCTTTTGCTGTTAACCTGAGAGTTAACTTCTTCACTGTTAAGGACTGTTACTTGATTGCCTGTGTTGATTCCTTAACCTGTGATACTTGAGTTCTTTGAACCTGTCATTGAACTGAAATGATAAGTTCAAGATTTAAACTGATTTTCCCTTCCTGTACACAGGATATCCCATTTATATTGCCACTGTTACCTATAACTGAGACATGTGGTGACTGTAGGACTATAATGAATGTTGTTCAATTCCAGATTTCACTTTGTGAATAGCTCATTGATTTTACTTTATTTCCTGCATATATCCTTCACTATAAAACTGAATGGATAGCTCAATTGTTAACTGTTTTGGTCAATGAAGAATCTAAGCTTTAATAGTTAACTGTCTATTAGACTGCTTCATTGAATTCCCTTTCCATTTCTTCCTAATTAGTTAACTGTTTGGGTTCAATGAAAATCTGAGTTTTGGACTGTTAACATGGGTATTTCAGTGGCCTGTTGCTATGTGTAAACCTGAGAACCTTGTACTAATCACTGTCAAACTCTCTACCTAGCACATTCACTCATGGTGCACACACACACACTTGTATTGGTACACACACACACTAGTAGATGTTGCCCCCTCTTTTCACATGTAATGCATTTACATTTGAGTTGTTACATATAGTTTCCTATATAGGTTGTGTATATATTCTAGATATATATATGCAGGCTTTCCCTTATATGTGTTTGTGTAATTTAATATATATGGTATATATGGTGTCTTGCTATGTGTAGTGTATGTATGTGGGTTGTGGTGTCATAGAGTATGATGTGTCATAGACCAATGTAGTGTTGTGGGCTATAAGGTGTAGGTTAGAGGCATCCTAATAGGCTATTAGCCATGGTAAAATCTAGAGGAGACTTGCTAGAACCTAGAGTAGGTTTGGTGAGACCTAGATTGACTATTGACTAGGTTTGACTCTAGGTTGACCAGAGTTGACCAAGAGTTGACTTTGGTCTAGATTGACCTAGTTTCATGTAGAATACATTAGTTTGCATCGTATTATCATTTTAGACTCATAGTGACTTGTGCTGTTCTAATAGGAGACAGACACCACTCCTCGGACAGTCTATATTCTCTCAGATTCATCGGTTACAGGCGAGTACATTCTCTGATCATTTCATATCTTGTTTAGGATTATATTTCCTGCTTTAGATTACTTTACATGATGCTGACACGTTGAAAACACGGATTAGTACTATATGGATCTGGTTGTGCGATATTATCCCCTTAGCGGATACATCGGGTATTCATGTTCGTGTACTTTATCGGGAACATCGTGTACTCCTTGTATTTGTTACATTCGTGTACGAAACGTGTGAATCGTGTATAATCATGTTTTCACATGACCTTCGTGTACAATAACATAACGTAGCTGGATCCTTGTGTATTGATTGGGACGGGGGAGTAGAAGTGGTTATGTATTCAATCCAGTAGATTACTCGTGTACAAACCTCTGTAGATTACTCGTGTATAACATCGTGCCGTCTACATAACCATCTTGTGCTCCGAATCACTAGCACTGTTAGTTCTCTATATATTGTAGCTATTTACTTACAGTCTCTCTCTTTTTCATCATGTTATTTCTTCAGATCCTGTATCTTACTCTCTAGCATGTTTATATTTCCTAACCAGTTATGATTTTGTTGAGATGTACTGTACTCGCTCCCGTCCTGACTGGACCTGTTGAAAATTTTACAGTGATTGATGAGGCTCTGGTGTCTATCCCTCTTGGTGCAGCGTTAGACATCACTAGTGACTTGGACCTGCTAGCAGTTGGTGTTACTTTCATTAGTTTAGGATTATCTTACTATTTTGGGATTACTGTACTAGACTTTGAGATATTCTGAGATGTATTTATTTTAGTCACTTAGATTCTGGATTTATATCTCTGTGATGTTACATTCCTGGTTGTTTTCTATCTTTATCTTTCTATCTCATTCCTGTTCTATCCTAGATGTGGTTGAGTTATATTGTGTTATGTCACTCCCATTCGGGGAGTGTAACTGTATATTACCCTTATCTGTTAGATGTTATGACCTAGGACAGCGTTCTACCGCCGACACTGCGGCGTAGGCTGGACGTACCCACGTCACGTGCCCTTATTCTAGGGTGCGGGTCGTGACACTAAACCTTTTCTTTTGAAATCTGATTCTTAATAAAAAACTATATATTTTTAACTCACTTTGGAGCTGGTCCAAATTGGACCAGATCCTCGACTTCCCTCCCTCACCCACGTACACAACTCCCCTCTTTTCTCTCCCCTTCTTTCACTCACAGCCTTCCCCTCAACTCCCACTCCTTCTTTAAACTCTCACTCACCAATCCCACCACCACAAAACCCATCTCTCACTCTCCAGAGGACAAACCCAACTCTCACTCTCCAGAGAACAAACCCATCTCCTCCACTTCACCCTCCCCTTCCAGCGCCTCCCCGGCGCCCCGTCGACCCGAGCACCCCGACCCCCTTTCGCCGCGCCCCGGACCCCCGGCTCCCCGGCGCCCTTCCCGAGCCGCCGCGGCGCCTCCGCGCCCGACCCCAGCGGTGCCACCCGCGCCCGACATTGGCGCCCCGACCCCCAGCGCCCCTCACGGCCGTCCCCGAAACCCGATCCAGCCGACCCCGGCCGCCCCGCGCGCTGTCCTCCCCGGCGCCGTGTCCGGCCAGCACCCCCGACGCACCCCGAGACTGTGTCCGCTGTTCTGGACAGCTCCTGTCCAGCGCTCTTCGCTGGATTTCGAGTCCGATCTGTGGATTTGCGCATCCCGAGTCCGAGGCAACCCTTCGAATTCCGTCGTTTTGGGTAATCCCTGGTTAATCACAGTAGTTCAACCCTTCCCATGTCAACGATGAATTGGTCCACGAATTTTCCTTCGGGAAATTCAATTTTTGGGTTAACGTCGTTTCCGGGATTTTCCGAGAAACCTTCGGAAAGGTTCTGTTGGTTGTTTTGCTTTTCCAAAACTTTTCGGAAAATGGATTTCTAGATATTTTGGGTTTTCGGATATTTTCCGATATTGTGTTGTGATGTTTTTGGTTGGATTCGGACTCCCGAATTCGTTTCGGGTCGTTCCAATTAATTTTGGAAATGGTTGTGGTTATTTTGATATATATATTTTGGGATTCCCTGGTTTGGGATTTTGCAGGAAAATATTGGCACACTTTTCCAGTTTTTGGGTTGACCAAAAATAGAGGAAATGCTGCCGAATTTTCCATAAAATTTAATTATACTTTTAAAATGATTTTAAAATAGTTTCAAAAAATACTAGTATTTTGGGATTTTTGGCGACGACCGTATCGGTCAATGGGCCCTGGCTAAGTGCAAACGAAACCGGCTTCGCCCGGACGTTGAGGCATTAGCCTATATGATGATTGGACCAATATCTGAGACTCATTAATATTTAATTTATTTTTATTATTTATTTTATTCATAATTAAATTGTAGGAAGGTTTTAGAACTAACAACCGCTTCATCTTATTTCAATTTATGTAAATAAATTGTAATGGGCATAAGCCCAGCTGGTTGTTGGCTCTGTGACCTGTGATTAAGTAGCGTAGGTTTTCTGTTGTTTTTCTGGTTTTGCGAGTTCTTTTAGCGTACACGTAAATCTAATAGATAATTATTTTCATATAGAAAATTAATAAAGTTTTCTCACATAAAAAATTTCAAGTTTTAATATTTAACAACGATCATGTATTTCTCATTAAAATAAGAAATTTAGTTTTATATGTATAATTATGAAACTACAAAGTTTCAATCAAATTAATTTGGTAACGACAAGTTTTTCCAAAATTCAAAGTTAAAATGATCTTTCCCTCGTTATTAATTACAATGCACCGATAATCGCGTTTTGTTCGTGTTTAATAAATAAAGATTTAAAATTGATTAGGACACAATTAGATATTTCAACTAGTATAGTTAGCTTGGTAACCTTGGATTCTGAGTCAATTTCTCGAATGTAGGAATTCGAGGACGATCCTAATTTCCCATCTCGAAGTCTTCAATCTTTCCAGTCCAGTCCATATTGAGGCAAGTACATTTTGTGTTAGTTTACAGTTATTTAATAATCGCTTTACTGCAAGTTTAAACCACGATGCAACACGGAACTCTCCTGAGAGCACTAACTGTAACTACTCTAACTGTTGGGGACTGGGGGAGTAGTGTAATGAGTATGACCACATCCAAAATAACTTAGAACTGTACTAGCTTACCCCTCATACACACGGGGATAAGTCGTATCTGAACTGTAACAAACCCAAGCCGGTCATTTTCATTGCCTATTCAAATCAGACTGTTTTACTGTTAGAAACCTGTTCATTTCAAAATTGTTTAAAAGTGCATGATTCTATTATTATTTTAACTGTTCAAATTAGCATGAATTGTACTTTGCTCTCTCCTGACTGGAGATACATTTTTAAGGGATATTGAGGATGCTGAGCTGTTATACAACAGCTATTACGACCCGGTTCTGTACCCCGTGGTGCTGCCAGAGTCCCCTTTGGAGGACGCAGGGACTGAGGCCGATGAGCCGAATGCTTAGATAGATTTTCTTTTCCAGTTTTGTTGTTTCCTTTGAAAAATTCTGTTTATTTGAATTCAGTATTTATTTCAGTACTTTTAAATTTCAGTTGTATTTATTTCAAATGATTAATAAAGTTTCAATTCCCGAATATTGAGTTGTGACAAATATAGATGTTGTTGTTATGGTTACCTGCTAATGGAACAGCTTACTGCTGCTGTCTCAAGAACGGTGCAGGCTTGGGCATGATCCGGTTCGACCCAATTATTTGGGATCGAGTCGTGACATGACGGCTCTATCACTTCATTTGCCGGGCTCAAGCAGATGTTCCTGGAACGATTCTACGAGGGTATCAACGATATGACTATATCTGCCCTCAACAAGATCAAGCAAAGACATAATAAAACTGCTGAGAGTTTCATTGAACGATTCCGTCGAAAAGCACTCAAAATGCATCCTGGAACCCCATCTGTTGTAATGATAGATACTTGTAAATCAAACTTGTTGCCTATCATTAGCATGTGGACGGGGTCAATACAGTTCCAGGATTGGCCGTCATTCATCGTCAATGCTAAAGCAGCTGAAGTTAGCGCCGAGAAGTTCAAACAGTTGGGGGTACACATGTCTAACCCTGATCGAGATGAGCGTTCTGCATCCGGTAGCAGTAATCGCCAGAATAACCGCAAGGGCAAAGAAACCTTGAACATCAACCTCAAGAGCAAGGAATCTTTAGCCGTTAACGTGGCTCAACCCATGTCTACCTCTGCTCCTTCTGCACCTCCACCAAAGGAACCTCGCCCAAAAGTAGAGTATTCCTTTGATGAAAATGATACAGCGAGCATCTTCGACTGTTTGCTTAAAAGCAATAAATTGCAACTCTCTGACCCGAAGAAGCCTGACGAAGTTGGTAAAACTGACCACCCTAAGTATTGTGTTTATCACAGGTTCATAGGGCATCCTACTCGGGCATGCTACGTGCTCAAAGGCAAGATTCAAGAGTTGTTCAACGCCGGTGTCGTCACTCTCCAGCAGGATGAAAAGATTGTTACAGCCAATATGATTTTTGTACAGTTCGGTGACTTCCCGCCACAAGTGGTGCATCGTGGCATCATCCCCATTCCCAGGGCCACTCTGGAGATTAAGAATCTTTCTTCTCCATGAAGTGAAGGTCTTGTCCCCTTATCCCTTGATAATGGTGAGATCATGTGGATCCATCCTGATCTTGTTTCAGATTTTGAAGTTCCTTCTTCCTCCAAGCAAAAAGAACGCTCTAAGGGCAAGACAAAGAGCTACAATATGATGTCTTTTGACCCCATAGTTGAAAAAGAGATCCTATTGGGCACCAGGTTAGGAAAAACCTATCTACGGAAGCATCCCGAAACTCAGGAGAATCCTGCTTCATCTTCTGAGGCTGTTCTAATGCAGCCTGTCTCTACGGAGGATATCCTTTCTACATTATTACCGGTTGTGGAACCAAATCCTCCTAAACCGACAGCAACAGACAAAGGCAAACAACAAGTCCGCTTCGACAAAGTTTTGAAGAAGTCTTCCCCCACTGTACTTGAGAAGTCGTACAACTTTGACATATTGGCTCAATTGGCCAACACACCGGCCAAGCTATCCATCTTCGAGCTCTTACGCCTCTCTAAAGAGACTCAAGAAACACTGAGTGAGGCTTTGATGCAGGCAGAAACTTACCTAACTCTTCTCAAGAAACCTGAATCAGAACCTGTCTCTTGTCTCCACTGTCACAGTGTGCTAGAATTAATTCCAAAAATTACCTTCATACAAGATGATATGCTGATGGAAGAAAATCGACATGACCGTCCTCTCTACATTATAGGATATGTCGACACCATGAAGGTCGACCGTATTTTGATAGATCCAGGGTCAGCACTCAGCATCATGCCGAAGACGATGTTGGATGCTCTAAAGATTCCAGTGCATAGCCTCTCTGGCACTATCACCACCATCCTGGGATTCAACTAGGGAAGGAGTGAACCTTTAGGCAAGATATGCCTAAAACTCCAAATTGGCAATCTTCGCACGAAGGTGACCTTCTACATTATAGACAACCATGGTTGCTCTTACAATGCTCTTCTGGGGAGACCATTCCTTCATGAACACAACATTGTTCCCTCTACTCTCCATCAATGCTTCAAGTACGTTGATGACAAAGAAGAGGTCCAAAAAGAAGTTGCGGATCTCTACCCTTTTAAAGGCGTTGAAGCATATTGCAACGACGCTCGCATGTACAAAGAAGAGTTTATGAAGGTAGTAATGGCCATGGATGTTAAGGAAGAACAAGAAGCAGTGCCCAATGACACTCTCATCATACCTGTCAAAGGGCGTGTCTCTCATCCTCAATCCTCCAAACCACTGGCTATTCACCTGCCGGCCCGAAAGCAATCAACTGGTGGTAATCAAGATCAAAGGGAGCTCACCTCTTCTGAGCCACTGGTTATCGACTTACGTCGTAACAAGGATAAAAGGGAGCTCACCTCTTCTGAGCCACTTGTTATCGACCTCTGTCGTAACAAGGATAAAAAGGAGCTCACCTTCTCTGGGCCGTTTGTTATCGACCTTCGTCGCGACAAGTCTAATCCTCCTTGCCCTTCTTTTCTTTCCCTTGTAATCGATCTGACCAAGCCTGCTAAGGCTAAAGGTCTTGTTGCAAATACGGATGTACAAATCAATGAAAAAGCATCTACTTTCTAGTATACTGATGTCATTTATCATACTAAATGCTATTTGGATATGCTAGACAGCTTTCAATCATTTACAATAGGGGTCGTACAATCCCTTCAGACAAAGGTCTTATTTGAACATCCAGATGACTCATATTTTGTTGTCCCTTCTCGAAAGAGAGACGAGAGTCCAATACTTTTTTAGTAAAGGGCCAGAACAAAAATTCAGCTATACAGATGATAGCAAAAGTAACGATATGGGATTTCTCCAACTTCGTCGTTATAGTCAACAATCAAAAGACATCATCCGAAAGATGGGTTATGACTTCAAGAATGGCCTCAATTATGGTAAAGGTAGACGAACTCCTATCCGTACAGTTGTTCCGAAAGGAAAATCAGAAATGTACTACAGCATGACGAAAAGAGGTCTCGGATATACATCACCTCCAGTCTTATCTCCAGAAGTTTCTGAATCCAATAATGAGGAGCGCTCTAACTCTTCTGATTCTAGATTATGGGATTCTGACACCAGCATTGGTCAAGTTCATCGATTGATCGTATCTTCTAACATGGTCTCTACTGAACTCCCAGAAGGCTATGACGAGGATATCGAAGAAAATCCCGAAACAGATCCTTGGGTTCAACGAATGGATACCCAATGGGAACTTCGATTCGAACAACGGAAACCTCCTACCGAAGATCATTTGGTTCAAATTGATGTAGAAGAAAATGGGTCACCTCGTCCAATATTCATCAGCAAGAACCTCCCAGAGGCGGATAGGCAAGAATTAATTCTTCTTATTCGAGAATACATTGATGTCTTTGCTTGGAGTTATGAAGACATGCCAGGTTTAGATCCCAAAGTTGCTACTCATAAACTGAATATTTTGACTAATGCAAAGCCAGTCAAACAACAGCAAAGGCAATTCAAGCCAGAAATGATGGATACAATTGATGATGAAGTCAAAAAGCTCATAGCTTGTGGCTTTATTCGAGAAGAACAACATCCTGATTGGGTAGCCAACGTTGTTCCAGTCTTGAAGAAAACTAGCAAAGTTCGAGTTTGCATCGACTTTCGGGATCTTAATGAAGCTTGTCCAAAGGATGAGTTTTCTCTCCCTATTACAGATATCATGATCGACAATACTTGTGGATTTGAAAGGATATCCTTCATGGATGGATTTTCGGGATACAATCAGATTCAGATGAATCCTGAAGATAAAAAACATACTTCTTTCCGCACTCCTCGCGGAGTCGACTGCTATACTGTGATGCCATTTGGTCTCAAGAACGATGGTACAACTTACTAACGAGCTATGAGTATCATCTTTCGAGATCATCTGCACAAGACTGTCGAATGTCATGTCGATGATATTGCTGTCAAGAGTCGTCTAAAGGAAGATCACATCCAAGATTTAAGAACTATCTTCAATCTAATGTGCCAACATCAATTAAAAATGAATCCCACCAAGTCATTCTTGGGTGTCTCTAGTGGTAAATTTCTCGGCTTCGTCATTACCTCTAAAGGTATACACATGGATCATGAGAAGATCAAAACCATTCAAGAGATGCTGTAGGCCTTTAAAAATGACAGTCATGCTGAGTTGATCAGAACAAGTCCAACAGTCACGCTGAGTTGATCAGGACAGAGTCAAAAGTCACGCTCAGTTGATCAGGACAATATTTACAAATCACGCTGAGGAGACAGCTCATCATTTGTCAGAGAGTTATTATGACTGACAGTACGACAGTCGAAGAATGTCTCTTCGTATGCCACATATGCACAGAACTCGAGAGATCACAGCCGACTATTGCGTGACTTTCGAAATCTTCTTCAGCAAGACTCAGCCTTCGTCAAGTTGGCGTACCAAAAGAGTTTCTTGTCATTTAATGCGACTGACAAAGCAATCACTGTCAGAGATTTTGTGTCAGTCGAGGCACGCCAAATCAAGACAGCTGGTAGTCCTATCTCAAGTCTGCGTGTATTTTGAGCTCTCCCTCAAGTCTGCGTGGATTCTGAAGTTTTCTTCCTCAAGTTTGCGTGGATTTTAAGGTTTTTTTCCCCAAGTCTGCGTGGATCCTGAAGCTTCCTGCCCCAAGTGTGCGTATATTTTGAAGCTTTCTACCCCGAGTCTGCATGGATTTCGTCTTCAACAAGTCTGCGTAGATTTCATCAAATTGGAGTACATGGCAGCCATGCCACTGATCTCTCGCCTGCGTGTCCTGTAACTTGCACATGACTCATGCATGATTGCCATGTGTCCAACAGTTACAGGCCACGTCCAGTAACTGCTCACAACCTTGCGTATGTTAAATCCTGCGTGATTTTCAACTAAGCACAGGCTGTGAAGACAGTTATCTTTTTCAGTTATTTTTGACTCTATAAATAGAGTTCTTTTTCTCATTCATTGTACAGATACATAGTTATCTACTGTCAAAATTTTGAGAGCTTTTCTTCTTCGCATAGTCCAAGGGATAAAGTGATCGTCTTCTAGATCAGATTCCTACAGTTGTAATTTTCCCAGATACAAGTGAATTTATTTATGGAAAACAAATTGGCGACTAACAGTATTGGTTCTTTAACCAAGTCTGTTTCAGCGTGTATTTCATCTAAGAAGAATAGCTCTTTAGCTATTTCTTCTTCTTTGCCAAGTTCTACCAGAACTGGGGGTGGTCTTCCACACAAAGTCCCTTCGAAAAGGAATAACTCTTTAGTTGTTCCTTCTGCTCCTGTAGTTTTTACTTCAGGAACAGCTTTGACTGACAATTTTGTTAGTCAAAGAAAAGGAGATGGTCTTTTGACTACTCTTCCTTCTGGACATTCTATGTCTCAAAACTTGAATGAGTCTAAGAAGAAACATTCCTTAGTGTCTTCTTCTATGACTTCTTCAAATTGGGCACAGAATCTGTCTAGAAAAGAGGGTCTGTTACCAACTCCTAGTCAAGGGGATGGTTCAATTCTTTCTTCTCTGCAAATATCCAGATCAATGGAAGGAAAACTCCAAGTTTCCAAAACCAATGTGTTACCTCCAATTGATCTAAGAACAAAACTTAATCAAATCCGTTTGGGAAACACTTCTGGTGTTAAGAAACCACATCAATCGGAAACAAGGATAAGAGATCCAGATGCAGAGTATGCAAGAAACTATGTGGCTCATATTAATCACTCTCTGTATAATCAAGAGCCATCAAGACCAAAGAACAGGAAATATACTCCTAACAATACACAAAGAGTGTTCTCTGATGTACCTCAATCTTCACAAACAGATTTACGAGAACACCTTCAACAGAAGAGAAGGAGTAATTCTATGACAATGGACCATGCTGAATGTGACTTCCAGCCAAGAGTCATAATTCAATGCAGATGTCAATCAATGGCTCATGACCATGTTGATCATGAATGTGACTTCCAGCCAAGAGTTACAATGCAATGCAGATGTCAAACTAAATGACAATCTATCTTCAATCGGATTCAGTGTGAACCTATGCCTGATAAAGATGAGCCTTTGATTGCTTCTGTCAATATGACCTCCCGGGATACTGGAGGTAGAGCTGATAGTCCAGATGGAGTATATAGAAACACCAGAGCAAGAGTCTTAGCCTCTAGTCAAAGAAATTTGATCTCTGAAGATGATTCTGAATTTCTTGGAGAATCTAATTTCCCACCTCTTCCTACTGGGGGTAGTTCTCCTATAATTGACTTTGATGCACGAAGCAGTGATTCAGAGCATACAACATCCACTAATTCATCAATAATCCCTCGTACAGTCATGACATATATGGTGGATGGGAATACTGAATTGAACAATGAACCTTCCTCTTCGGTGACTCCTCAAGATCAAAGGATTGCTTCTTTGGAACAGCAAATGAAGTCTATGGCTGATACTATGAAGTCAATGTATGAACTCATGACAGCTCAGTTGCAAAATCGACAGACTGTACCAGATGCCATACCAACTGACACTGATATAAGTCCAGTACAAGTTCTTCCAGCAGTACAATCCAATACCCCTGGACCAGCTCAACCAAATCCTAGTCTCTCTGGAGCTGGGGGTAGTGCTTACAATGCTGTTCCTCCTTCCAACTATTCTCTACAAGCTACAACTCCACAATCCTCCGGAGTTGTTAATGAAGAATTGAGGAATCTCAAAACTCAATTCGAGGCATTCAAACAGAAAGATGGTTTACAATGATTAGGCATCAAGCAACCTTATCCGATAGAATGGAAGCAAGTATCATATCCTCCTAAATACAAGCCTCCTACTATCTCATTTTATGATGGAACCACTTCTCGAAGTCAGTTTATTAATCACTTTAAAGTGATGACTGATCAATTGCAACCAAGTGACGTCCTCCTTACTCGGGTGTTTGTTGGATGTCTCAAGGGAACGGCTTATGAATGGTATAGAAGTCTCCCAGATGGGTGCATTACCTCATTTGCCGGTTTCAAACAGATATTTCTTGAACGGTTCTATGAAGGGCTCAATGACATGACTATGTCTGCTCTTATTAGAATCAAGCAGAAAAATAATAAAACTACAGAGGATTACATTGAACGGTTTCGAAGAGAAGCTCTAAAGATGCCTCTTGGAACTCCTGATGCTGTTACCATCGACACATGCAAATCAAATTTGTTGCCAATCATCAGCATATGGACAGGATCCACCCAATTCCAAGACTGGCCTTCTTTCATAGTCAGTACCAAGGCTGCAGAAATTAGTGCTGAAACCTTCAAAGGTTTAGGAGTGCAGATGACTCCCAAAGAAACAGGTCAAGGTACTAACAATAAAAACAATGCTCGCAAGGGAAAAGAAACCCTTGAAGTTAATCTTCAGAGCAAAGATGCATCAACTGTTCAAACTCCTGCCTCTATAACTCAACAACCAAGAATACCTCGCCCCAAGGAAGAATACTCTTTCGATGACGACGATGTCCTTGGTATCTTTGAATGTCTGCTGAAAGGTAATAAAATACAATTACCTGAAATTAAGAAACCTGATGAAGCTGGTAAGACAGATCATCCCAAATACTGCCCATACCACAGAATGTTGGGTCACACAATTCGTACATGTTATGTACTGAAAGGAAAGATCCAAGAAATGATTAAATCTGGAGCTATCTCTCTTACTCCGAAAGAAAAGACTGTCACTTCCAATGTTGTCTCTATGCAATTTGGAGATTTCCCTCCTCAACTCCTTGAAAGTGGGATTGTTCCTATTCCTAAGGCAACTCTTAAAATAGTGAATATTCTTCCCCCACAATCTGAAGGATTAGTGCCAATCACTTTGGAAACTGGAGAAATTATGTAGATTCATCCTGATCTAGTGACAGATTTTGAATCTCCTTCTCCTCAAAAGACTACTTCTCGAAAGTCCAAGAAGAATGGAAAGATTAAGTCATGTCATATGACTTCTCTTGGATCTATCTCTGACACAGAGCCAAAAGAGAAGGAAGAAGCACTTGCTGGTGCTACTAGAACAGGGAAACCTTATCTAAAGGATTATTCCAAGAATCCTGAGGATACTCCTGATATCCCTCCAGCTGATAAAGATGCTCCTAATGTTCCTCCTGAAGAAGAATCATCTACTGAACCTGTTCATTCAACTGCACCGGTTGAACCTGTTCCTCCCAAGCCCACAGCTCTTGAGAAAGGCAAGCAACATGCTCGGTTTGATAAACCAATCAAAAAGTCCTCTCCTTTTAGGCTTCAGAAGCCTTACAACTTCGATATTCTAGCTCAACTTGCTAATACTCCAGCTAGAATGTCCCTCTTTGAACTTCTACGTCTTTCTAAAGAGACTCGGGAGACGTTAAGTGAAGCACTTCTACAGGCAGACTCTTGTCTTGCACAATTGAAGAAGCCAGATGTAGAACCTGCCACTTGCTTATATTGCAACAGTGTATTGGAGATTATCCCAAATATCACCTTTACATAAGACGACATGCTATTGGAGGATAATCGACATGATCGGCCTCTCTACTACACTGGTTATATCGATACAATGAAGATAGATCGTATCCTTATTGATCCAGGGTCTGCTATAAGCATAATGCCAAAGAGCCTATTGGATGAACTAAAAATCCCTCTTCACAAGCTCTCCAAGACAGTTACTACTATCTTGGGATTCAATCAAAGCCGAAGCGAGCCTTTGGGAAAGATTCATCTGAAGCTTCAGATAGGCGATTTCAGATCCAAAGTTACTTTCTATGTGATCGAGATCGTGGGATCCTACAATCTTCTTCTGGGGAGGCCCTTTCTTCATGAAAATAATGTGGTGCCTTCTACTCTTCATCAGTGTTTTAAATACATTGACAGCAATGGAAGAGTACAAAAGGAAGTTGCTGATATAAATCCCTTCCATGGGGTTGAAGCTTATTTCAATGATTCCCGGATGTACAAAGAAGAGTATACAAGGGTCATACAAGCTATGGAGAAAGAGGATGCACAAAGTGAGACCTTAATAATTCCTGTTAAAGGTCGAACTACTCAGCAACAATCTTCCAAACTCTCTGGAGAAGGTTCTTTCATCATTTCGGTGAGCGGACGGATCTCTCCGTTACCTCAGTCGTCTGCTCAAGATACAATGATCATTCCTATCAGTGGGCGTACTACAGTTCCTGTATCGTCATATATGAAACAGGATACTCTGCTAATTCTAGTTGGAGGGCGGATTACTCTTCCATCTCAAGCTTCAAGGGAGCTCACCTCTTCTGAGCCATTTGTTATCGATCTTAATCGAAACAAAACTTCTTCTCTTTCTTCTTCTTCCCCTTTAGTCATTGACTTGGCTAAGATCTCTAAGGCTCAGCCTTCTCCCAATGTAAATAATGCTGATTTTACATTTAATGAAAAGTCTCCATCTTTGCAGTATATTGATGTGTGCAATTATGTTCATAGTTATTTACATTTGTTAGATGACTTAAGTACAATAACCATAGGAGTTGTACAGACTATTCATACAGATGTATCTCTAGAACCAGAACAATCTTTATACTTCCTAGTTCCCAGCAGAAAGCTAGGAGACATTCCAATACTCTTCTATAAAGGGCCCCAAAGTCCTTCTGATTTAGAAGATGATGACAAAAATGATGATACTGGAAGATTACAATTACGTCGTTATAGTCAGCAATCTAAAGACATCATCAAAAATATGGGCTATGACTTCAGAACTGGCCTCAATAGTGGAAAAGGAAGAAAAATGCCTGTTCGTATTCCTCCTCTGAAATATGGAAGGAAGAAATACGGATTGGGCTATATTGCTCCTACTCCTTTTATCAATACTATCCATGAAGATCCCGAGTCTGATGAAGATAAGAGATCTGATTCTTCTAGTACCACTTCTTGGGATTTCGATACGAGTATCGGTGATTTCTACTGCAACATTCTGTCTTCCAACATGGTTTCCATTGACCGTTCTAAAGAAAGTGATGAAGACGAAGAAGAATTTAAAATCTCACCTGAATCAGAATAATGGGCCCAAAGATTAGATAATCAATGGGAGTTCCGTTTCGAGCAAAAAGAACCTCCGACTGAAGATAAACTTGTTCAAATAGATGTTGGTGAAGAAGGATCCCCCAAACCAATATTCATCAGTGAAAGTCTTTCAGAAACTGATAAGCAAGACATGATCAAACTCATTCGTGATTACATCGACGTCTTCGCTTGGAGTTATGAAGATATGCCAGGGCTTGATCCACAAATTGCAACTCACAAACTCAATATCTTGCCGAATCCTAAACCGGTCAAACAACAACAGCGACGATTTCGTCCAGACATTATGGATGCAATTGAAGCTGAAGTCAATAAACTCATGACCTCCGGGTTTATTAGAGAGGAACAACATCCCGATTGGGTGGCTAACATAGTTCCTGTCCTTAAAAAGACTGGCAAGATCAGAGTATGCATAGATTTCTGCGATCTCAATACGGCATGTCCTAAAGACGAATTCCCTCTACCAATCACTGATGTTATGATTGATAATACCTATGGATTTGAACGGATGTCATTCATGGACGGGTATTCTGGATACAATCAGATTAAAATGTTTCCAGACGACGAGAAACACACTTCTTTCAGAACGCCGATTGGAACATACTGTTATACAGTTATGCCATTCGGTCTCAAGAATGCAGGAGCAACTTATCAACGAGCCATGAGCACTATATTTCATGAACATTTGCGAAAAACAGTCGAATGCTATGTTGATGACATTGCAGTCAAAAGTCGACAAAAGGAGGATCATATCCAAGATTTGAAGAGTATTTTTGATCTAATGCGTAAGCATCAATTAAAGATGAACCCTACTAAGTCCTTCTTAGGTGTCTCTAGTGGTAAATTTCTCGGCTTTGTCATTACCTCTAAAGGTATACACGTGGATCCCGAGAAGATCAAAGCCATCCAAGAGATGCGTCCTCCACGCACCTTAAAAGAGCTGCGAGGATTTCAAGGAAGGATCGCTTATATCAGGAGATTCATCTCTAATTTGTCAGGACGCTGCAGACCATTCAACAAACTTATAAAGAAAGGTGTTTTTTTTGTCTGGAATGATGAATGTCAGAAAGCATTCGATGATATAAAACAATATCTGATGAGCCCTCCAGTATTGGTACCTCCCGTTTCAGGAATTCTATTTCTCCTATATACTCGAGCAATAATTCATTCATTGGGTGCATTACTCGCTCAAAAGAATCAAAATGGTCATGAACAAGCCATCTACTATCTCAGTCGTACTATGACCGGAGCTGAACCTCGATATTCACCGGTCGAAAAAGAATGTCTAGCCCTGATGTTCGCTGTTCAGAAGACACGACATTATATCATTGGCCAGACTATTCATGTCATCTCCAGGATCAATCCTATACGGATCATGATGAAGAAACCCAGTGTTTTGAATTCTCGATTAGCTAACTGGGGAATCCTACTTGCTCAGTATGACATGCATTATATTCCTCAGAAATCAGTCAAAGGACAAGCTTTAGCTGATTTTCTGGCTGCTCATTCAATTCCAGAAAATTCAAAACTCTATGACGAAATTCCAGATGAAGTCCTAGATTCAAACCAAATTGCTGAAGAAGATCCTACTTGGCGTCTATTCTTTGATGGAGCTTCAAGGATAGGTCCTAATAGTGATATTGTCGCTGGAGTTGGAATCGTTCTTGTATCACCAGAAGGTCTTGCTATCCAAAGAGCTTATTCTCTCGATCAGTCATGTTCAAACAACAAAGCTGAGTACAATGCATTACTCATTGGTCTTCAACTCGCTAAACATCTAAATATTCAACATTTGGAGGCTTACGGAGACTCTAAACTCATTGTCAATCAGATAAGGGGTACTTATGAAGTTCGCCATCAAGATCTGGTTCCTTATCATAGATCAGCTATATCTATGGCTTCTTCGTTTGAAGAATTCTTCATTAAACATGTTAGGCGAGCATATAACACAGAAGCTGATGCTCTAGCTAATCTTGCGGCGGTGTTGGCTATTCCGATTAGACGGCAACAAATGATTATTGTTCGCAATCGAGAATTATTTCATCTTGAAAATAACCTGACCATAGGACTTCCAGTTGACATTGAAGAATCAACATCTCATGACGTCAATACAACAAGAGGATTTAGATTCAGTCATAAATCTTTATCATCTTCATCTGATTCCAGCATGGAATTCATCTTCAGTAACTCAGCCGAGAATCAAAATACGGATAAAGATTGGAGACTTCCTTTCTTAGATTTCGTATTGTATGATATTCTTCCAGATGATCCGAGTGAGGCAGCATCTATTAGATGACGATCACTCAGATTCTATTATAATCATACAACAAAGACCTTATATCGTCGAGCTTATGATGGTTTACTTCTTCGATGTATTGCCGGTGATGAGGCTCAACAAATTATTCGCGAAGCACATGATGGAATTTGTGGAGCACATCAGCCTGGACCAAATTAATCGTACTCTGGCAACTTTACGTAAGACAGAGTTTGGTTTTTTGGAGGTGATAGTGGAAAAGTTGACAGATAAGTCACCCTTACTGTCACTCTACAGAACCGTACATGAGATTTTCACCTCATACGGCTCCAAGACCGTATTCGACGTATGGGTTATTATTGGCCTACTATGGTATCAGACGCCATCGAATATGCAAAGAAGTGTAAAGCTTGTCAAATCCATGCGGATTTTATTCATCAACCTTCGAAATTTCTATATCCGATGGCAGCATCATGGCCCTTCGAAGCTTGGGGCATGGACATTATCGGCCCGATCAATCCGCCGTCATCCAAGGGACATCGGTTTATTCTCGCAATTACCGATTACTTCTCCAAATGGGCTGAAGCCATTCCTTTATCTGAAGTTAAGACGTCTAATGTCATCAGCTTTATTAAGCATCATGTCATCTACAGATTTGGTGTTCCTCGACGCATTATTCATGATAACGGACCACAGTTCGTCAGTCAGAAGTTTACTCGATTCTGTGACGATCACCGGATCAACAATGTGGCTTCTACTGCATATAATCCGGCAGCTAACGGATTAGCAGAAGCTTTCAACAAGACCATCATCAAACTCCTAAAGAAGTTTGTCTCTACTAACAAACGTAATTGGAGTGAGAAGCTCGGTGAATGTTTGTGGGCTTATCGCACTACAGTTCGTAATGCTACTAAATGTACACCCTTCTCTCTGGTGTATGGTTGCGAAGCTGTTCTTCCATTAGAGATACAAATTCCTTCTTTAAGGATAGCAATCGCTAATGAACTCACTGCCGAAAATAATGATCGTCTTCGACTTCAGAAATTAGAAGCTCTGGATGAAAAGCGATTATCTGCTCAACAGAATATTGAATTCTATCAAGCTAGGATCTCAAGAGCTTTTAATAAGAAAGTCAGAGTTCGAGCGTATCAAAAAGGAGAACTTGTTCTAACAGTCAGACGTCCTATGACTATGACTCATATGAGCAAGGGCAAATTTGACGCAAAATGGGAAGGTCCCTATATCGTGAGCAGAGTTTTCTCAAATGGAGCTTATCAACTCTCAGAATTGGATGGTCGAAAAGTTTTGATGCTTATTAATGGCAAATTCCTTAAAAAGTACTATGTATAAATGTAAATGCTTGTAATCATCAGACAAGTTCATGTTTAGAAATAAAATTTTTATTTTATTTTAAATCATGAATGATGGTACATGATATTAAGGAAGATCACTATCATCCTTCTCTATATTTGGACGTGGGCCACTGCCGTCCTTCTCGAAAATGCGATCAGCAAAAGAGCTGAGGACCTCCTTGCTGGAACTCACGAGGAACTTACAAGCGGCCATCCTCATGGCTTCTTCTTCTTCAGTCCTTCCTGGTTCGAGCAGGAAGTCCAAAATGTCCTTTGGTGGCTTGGGTGCAGACGAACCTTCGCCTGCTGCCGCTTTCTTCGATTGAACTGGATCAGCAGGGCGTTTTTCAGTATCTTTCTGAACCTTTATGATGATTTCAGCCTTCTTGGATGCTTCTTCAGACGACATTTTATGTTGAAAAGAAGAAGTGTTCGTTCTTGTCAAATTTTTGCTATATTTATAGCCAGAAGTTTCTCAAATAGTGAAGCGTCACATTCATCCGACGATTCACATATTCATTAATGCTTGACGGTTCATCCGTTCATTTCTCACATTCATTAGACGGTTCGCCCGTTCATCCGATCATTTATTACATTCATCCGATGGTTCATCCGTTCATAATCTTCTATCAATTTTGGGGATTCGTTACTTATTTCATTTTCATAACTTCTGGTTCAATTCTGAATCTATCTACTTACTTGTCATTTTTGACCTCTACATAGAAATCAATCTATTTTCTTTTGAGTTCTTACATATTATCATGTCCATATTACCTCTGATAATATTATATACTCTAAATTAGAAAAGAAGATTTCATTATCTATCATGTCCACAATTCATCCAAGTAAAAATAAATTATTGAGCATAGAAGAATTATCATTCCTATTCTCATTTCACCATAAAAAGTCTATTACATTTTCTTGGACTTTCTTACAAATCATAATGGAAATCTATTACAAATCTTGGATTTTCATTCTATGCACACAACAATAACCTAATAGAGATCTATCTTCTTTCTTGGATCTTCTCCGTCGGACCTTCTCCGTCAGGTTCATTGTTGGTGGCAGTTCCTGACTGTCTGGGTTCCAGTGGCGACCAGAACAGCAGGAATCAAACTCTGGTCTTATCTCTCAGACGAGAGGAGAACCACAGAGTAGGGCAGCACAAAGACATGTTGCTGCCAATACAATTGGTGGATTGGGAGCAACCTTTCAAAGGAGATAGGAATGTATTCCACATTGGGATACAATTCCTGGTTCTGCCATTAAAGGAACTCTACTACCCGATTTCTCGGGATAGAGCTGACTCCACCATCCAACTCTCGTGTATAAAGGCTCTTCCTACCATCTGAGGAAGACCCTTCTATCCCACGAAGAGTTCTGAGTTGTCTGATTTACGCGTCAAAAGCATATGAGCTTCCTGATGTAGGTGTCAGAGGAATATTCTCCACAGCATCCAAATCACCAATGCCAGTTCTGAAGAAAATTTTCAGTCGAGCTTCTGCAGAAAACAGTAAGAAAAAAGAGATTTAATCAACAGAAATATCATTATCATTAAGCGTGCATTTGTCAAACAGAGCCAGGCGTGTATTGTTCAGTCAGAAACAAAAGTCCATCTTCAACAGTAAAAATGGTACGCATACTTACCATCAAGTTTGGTGCTAAGGATTGGCAAACCAATGTCTGGTATAGTGTATAGAAATCGAACATTAGAAAGCATTGCTTTCCTGTTTGAGAATGAAATCTCACAAAAGATTCATTCTCGGAGAAGAAGAAGAAGAATAAGGAGATGAGTATCTGTGAAACTCACTTATCTATTTAAAGGACAAAGTACAAGCCTATTCTTGGAAAAGATCCGAGTAAAAAGTGCTCATAAACCATGGAATGAGTGACACGTGTACTTTGGAAGACAACACAGCATTGGAAACAGTCAAAGAATGCTATTTAATATTCTTCATTAATGCACGCTGTTCAAAACAAAAGTTGTACTACATTTTTCAAGATAGGCACTGATGGCCTTACAAAAGAAAAAAAAGAGTGCAATATTTCAAAAGAAGCATAAAAGACACGCTCTATTTTGCAGAGCGACTGAGCTTAGTGCCCAGTTCTTCTACGCTCTTGACCCCCATACGGTGTCACAGAGCATTCAACATTTCACGCTGTTCTGCAAGGCTGCGTCCATTGGAAGAAGACGAGCCATCCATGCCAAAATAGCTCAAGAAATTCTTGGCTAGTTGTGTCGGGTCATCTTTGAACTCGAAGACAAATGGCTCCGGTTCCTTACCCTCAAAAGTAGGGTCGCCATGGGAACAAAAACCCAACTTTCTTGCTTCTTCTTCAGCTTCTTCCTTCGGAGTCATGTTGACGTGAGATGAACATCAAAGCTGAATTCTCTCCCTGTTTATATAACAGAGCTTACCGGCGGTTCATATTCCACCATAAATTGGATGCAATCAGTCTCGAAAAATGAAGAGTCATCATGACATTTAATAAGTTCATTTGCATGTTTATCTTTTCAAAGTATTTCGAAAATTTTGAAGTCTTTTCAATTTTCGAAAACTTTGAAGGGGGTTTTGTAGGCCTTTAAAAATGGCAATCACGCTGAGTTGATCAGAACAAGTCCAACAGTCACGTTGAGTTGATCAGGACAGAGTCAAAAGTCACGCTCAGTTGATCAGGACAATATTTACAAATCACGCTGAGGAGATAGCTCATCATTTGTCAGAGAGTCATTATGACTGACAGCACGACAGTCAAAGAATGTCTCTTCGTATGCCACGTATGCACAGAACTCGAGAGATCACAGCCGACTATTGCGTGACTTTCAAAATCTTCTTCAGCAAGACTCAGCCTTCGTCAAGTTGGCGTACCAAAAGAGTTTCTTGTCATTTAATGTTACTGACAAAGCAATCACTGTCAGAGATTTTGTGTCAGTCGAGGTACGCCAAATCAAGACAGCTGGCAGTCCTATCTCAAGTCTGCGTGTATTTTGAGCTCTCCCTCAAGTCTGCGTGGATTCTGAAGTTTTCTTCCTCAAGTTCGCGTAGATTTTAAGGTTTTCTTCCCCAAGTCTGTGTGGATCCTGAAGCTTCCTGCCCCAAGTGTGCGTAGATTTTGAAGCTTTCTACCCCGAGTCTGCGTGGATTTCGTCTTCAACAAGTCTGCGTAGATTTCATCAAATTAGAGTACGTGGCAGCCATGCCACTGATCTCTCGCCTGCGTGTCCTATAACTTGCACACAACTCATGCATCATTGCCATGTGTCCAACAGTTACAGGCCACGTCCAGTAACTGCTCACAACCTTGCGTATGTTAAATCCTGCGTGATTTTCAACTAAGCACAGGCTGTGAAGACAGTTATCTTTTTCAGTTATTTTTGACTCTATAAATAGAGTTCTTTTTCTCATTCATTATATAGATACATAGTTATCTACTGTCAAAATTTTGAGAGCTTTTCTTCTTCGCATAGTCCAAGGGATAAAGTGATCGTCTTCTAGATCAGATTCCTACAGTTGTAATTTTTCCAGATATACAATAAATAAAATGAATTTATTTATGGAAAATAGATGCGTCCTCCACGCAGCTTAAAAGAGCTACGAGGATTCCAAGGTCGACTTGCGTACATCAGGAGGTTCATTTCAAATCTGGCTGGACGCTGCAGACCGTTTACTCATTTAATGAAGAAGGGTGTATCTTTCGTTTGGACCGAAGAATGTCAACAAGCATTTGATGATATAAAGCGGTATCTAATGAACCCACCAGTCTTGGTGCCACCAATCTCAGGCATACCATTCTTAATGTATGTCCATGCTATGGATCATTCGTTGGGTGCTTTACTTGCTCAGAAGAACAAAGAAGGCCATGAACAAGCTATCTACTATCTTAGTCGTACTATGATTGGTGCTGAACACCGTTATAGTCCAGTTGAGAAAGAATGCTTAGCTCTTATGTTCGCTGTTCAAAAGACTCGGTATTATATTATTGGCCAAACCATTCACGTCATTTCCCGAGTTAATCCTCTTCGGGTACTGATGAAGAAGCCCAGCACACTCAATTCTCAACTGGCTACATGGGCCATTCTGCTAGCCCAATACGACATGGTTTATGTTCCGCAAAAGTCAGTTAAGGGTCAAGCACTGGCTGACTTTTTAGCAGCTCATCCTGTTCCGGAGACATCTAAGCTTTTTGACAAAATTTCAGATGAAACATTAGAATCAAACATGATCTCTGAAGAATTTTCTACCTGGCGTCTGTTCTTCGACGGAGCATCCCGGATCGGACCAAATGGGACCGTTGTCGCAGGAGTTGGAATTGTTCTAGTCTCTCCAGAAGGATTAGCTATCCAAAGAGCCTATTCTTTAGACCAGTCGTGCTCTAACAATGTGGCTAAATACAATGCCTTGCTTATTGGACTCAAGTTAGCTAAACAGTTGGAAGTCGAATATCTTGAAGTCTATGGTGATTCTAAACTGGTTGTCAATCAGGTTAGAGGAATATACGAAGTTCGCCATCAAGATCTAGTGCCCTATCATGAAGCAGCGATTTACATGGCTATATCATTCAAGGCTTTCTTTATTGAATATGTCCGACGAGCTTGCAACACTGAGGCAGATGCTTTAGCTAATCTCGCGACAGTCTTAGCAATTCCCGTCAAAAGACAACAAGTGGTTGTTGTTTCCAATAAAGAATTGTTCTGTATTGAAAACAATCGCAACATTGAGTTCAGTAATTTCACCGAAGTCAATGTTATCAATGAAGATTGGAGAGCTCCTTTCATTGACTTTGTAGTGTTGGCCCATTGGTCATATGGTCAACCTGATTTTAATAATTGATCAAACTCTGCCTCGATATATGACGCTAGTCAGGATGTATCGGACTCTTGGACATGATCAAGAATAGCTATCTACTCAATTCAAGACCGAAGCGATGTTTGCCGGTTCGAGTCTGTATTTCTTTGAGCAATGTATTTTTTATTTTATTGAGTCTAGGAATACGTTGTTCACCGAGTCGTACTGGCAAATAGGCTATTCCAAAATGTTTTCAAATACTTTCAAAATGTCCTTCGTTTTGAAAAACATTCTTAGTAACAAAAGCTTTCAAAAAGGTTTTCAAAAATCCCCAAAAACTATTTTTAAATACCTAACCTAACCCTGACAGAACTCGGCCAGAGTTCGGCCAGAGTTCGGCCAGAGTTCGGTTAGTGGCCGTTTTGATTTTTTGAATCCTCTGGAACTTGGTCCTCCTACAGTTGCGTATTTGACCGAGATTTCCTCATCGAATTCTGCCCGAATTCTGCCCAAATTCTGTCAGAATACTGTCTTTGGAACTCCTATAAATAGAGAAGGATTTCGATCATTTTAACTCACTCATTCACTTTCAATCCTCTCTCTATCTAAAGCTTTCAGTCTTTCAAAAAGTTTTCTTGAGCTTTAAATTTCAGATCCCAAGCCAATTACAATCCTCTAGTCGATTTGCCAGTGCGGTGCGGTCTAGAAGTTTCTGAAAGATTGTAATCAGAAGGCTTGATTGAAGAATACCTCTTCACAATTGAAGTTGGACGAGTTCTTCGTATCAAAGCTCGCGTTGTAGAAGTTGCAAGGACTTCGTAAGAAAACTTGCGGTTTTGCCAATAGTGGATTCAACTGGTAGCGAGAGTTCTACCGACTGGATTAGTCCTCAACAGAAGGAAACCAGTATACATCGATGTCTTTGCGTTTGCTTTCTTATCTCTGCCTTTACATTATTTAGTTGTGATTATTATTCTGTGATCTTGCTGCTAACAATTTTTAATTAGCATTATTCCGCTGCCAACTCTATTCACCCCTCCTCTAGAGTATTGTGCTTTACAATTTCGTTCCTACAATTGGTATCAGAACAGGTACTACAACTAGAGGTAATATATTTTGATCCCAATTGTTCCTACAATTGGTATCAGAGCGGGTGTTACAGGTAAAGCAAGGTAACATTACAATTATTTATTCATTTAACTAATTGTTATATAGATCACAGCACAACACATGGCAACTGTGAAATTCACAAGTGAAGGCCAGGCCACAAACAGACCTCCACTGTTTGATGGTACAAATTATACCTATTGGAAAACATGGATGAGTTTCTTCTTGAAATCTCTTGACTTTGATTTATGGTCCATTGTTATTGATGGCTATCAAAAGCCACCTCGTATAAATGTTGATGGAGTTTTAGTTGAAAAACCCCATAACAGATATACAGAGGAAGAAAAGAAAAAGGCCAGTCTTGACACACGTGCTATTAACGCTCTATTTTGTGCTTTAGACAGAACTGAATTTAACAGTGTCTATCTGCACAACTGCTAATGAAGTGTGGAAGCTACTTAAAGTCACACATGAAGGCACGACTCCAGTCAAAGAATCAAAGGTTAGCAGACTTACTCAAGAGTATGAGGTGTTCAAGATGAAGCCCAATGAAACAGTTACTCAAATGTTCGAGAGATTCTTAGATATTGTAAATCCTTTGTCCTCCATAGGCAAAGAGTACAGTAACCATGAAAAGATTCTCAAACTCCTGCGAGAACTCACCAAGAACTGGATTCCAAAGGCTACTGCAATCATTGAAGGGAACGACCTCACAACTATGTCCCTCGAAGTACTTATGGGTAAGCTACTCACTCATGAACTGAGCTACAAGATTTTGAAGAGCCTGCACCAAAGGAGAAGACGATCGCTTTCAAGGCTCAGCACAGAAAAGCTGCTGAAGGTGACTCAGACAGCAGTGAATCTGATACTGAAGATCAAGCACTCCTAGAAAGGAAATTCAAGAGATTCATGAGACATGAGAAGAGAGCCAAAGAAAACAACAGCAGCAACAACTGGTATCAAGATGATGCTGTCTGCTATGGCTGCAAGAAGAAGGGACACATGAAGAAGGATTGTCCTACAAACTCATAATCAAGCAAGAAGAGCAACAGGTATGAGAAAGGGAACCTGAAGAGATCAACATCACGGAAGTATGCCAATACCAGCATATGACATGAAAGTGAAGCCAGCGACTCAGAAGACGAACAATCAGAAGACGCTACAAATGTATGCTTTATGGCATCCGATCAGGTACCTACGGAACCTGTAGTTGATACATATGATGACTTTACCTTTGAGCAACTAGGAGATGCCTTCAGTGAACTGATAAGTGAATACAGAAAACTACGTAGCAAATATCAGACCTCTAAGAAGGTACTCAAAGAGTACAAAGGAGAAATAGGAAGACTTACAGACCTACTAGCTGAGGTTAGAAATAATGTTAGTGAGTCTGGTGAGCTTTCCTCTATCAAGCTCTTATTGCACGAGACTACCAAGTCATCTGAAGAGAAAGACAAAATTATTGACCAACTCAAAGAAGAACTTTCTAAAGAGAAGAAAAGTCTTCAATGTGCACAAATCAGAATGGAAACACTCACTTCTGATTATACTAAGTTGTATAACACTTCAAAAAGATTGGAAATTAGGTTAGAAAAACAGCCTGAGACTGCTGCTTCCTACCCTAACACGTGTCACTTATCGAAAAATTAGAACATTCCCAAGCCAAACACTGTCAGACCTAACCCTATCAAACCTTTACCCCAAAAGGTTAAGCCCAAACAGGATTATAGATATGCTTTCTTCTATACTAGAAAACCCAAACCTACCAACCATGCACACCATTCAGCTTTCAACACTCAACATGCACAATGTCATTATTGTGGCCTCATTGGTCATATTTCACCTGCATGTAGAATTAGAAAGCTTGTTGATTTAAATATTTATGCTTGGATACCAAAGGCTAACATTTCAGGACCCTACAAGAAATGGGTACCAAAAGTTTTATCTGCAAATTGTTTTGTAGGTGGAACACCCTTCACATGCTAAAAGCAAATGGATCCTCGACAGCGGTTGTTCACGGCATATGACCGGTGACGCTACATTATTTGCAATACTGTCGAAGAAGAAGAAGGAAGGCTATGTTTCCTTCGGTAATAACTTGAAAGGATATATCATTGGTATCGGTGATGTTGGTAAGTCTCCCTATCCTGTGATTAAGGATGTCTATCTGGTTACCGAGTTGAAACATAATCTACTCAGCATAAGTTATTTAGCTGATCATGGTTATGGCATCAACTTTGGCAAAGACAAATGTACTATAGTTGATAGCTTAACTGGTAGTACTATCTTTGAAGGTATCAGGGAAGACAACATATATGTTTTCTATTTGTTGGAAGAAACTAACATTTCAGGTAGATGCTTAATGGCTCCTAGGTTACACCTTCGGAATACCCCAGACGGGGATTTCGCTCTACTCCCCCAATCTTCACTTTACGCCACGCCGACTCTCCGTCGTGGAATTAGACCAAGGGGAATCCCCATAGGACCCCGTCTCCCGCATCTTTCGTACGTAGGAGATCGAGACACAGCCTCAGGGCTATGTGGAAGTAGATCGATTGCCCTAGATAGACAACTACATAGAGGGTCTCTACAAGTCTATAAATAAGTTTCCAGATCGGTAGTAGTCCGGTCGCACCCGAACAATAATATTCCAGAGGAAAATGCACCTAAGATCAAATATTTCGGGCCGACTTCCGTGGAAAATTCAAAAGTGATGAGAGTCATCTGTGGCATATGAGACTCGATGACGCAAATATGGACACAATCTCAAGATTATCCACAAAGAAGTTAGTACGCGGTTTACCGGACATAACATTCAAGAAGGATTTGGTATGCAGCCAATCTGAAAAGAACAAAGCTACCAGATCCACATTCAAGTCAGTAAACGCAGTATGTACTACTAGACCTCTATAATTGCTACATATGGACTTATTTGGTCCTAGCAGAGTTGCTAGCCTCGGAGGTAAGCTTTATGCTTTTGTAATTGTAGATGATTTCTCTAGATACACGTGGGTATACTTCTTGACACGCAAGAATGATGCATTATCCGAATTTGTCGCCTTTTGCAAGAAAGTTCAGAATGAAAAAGATTACATGATCACTCATATTATAAGCGATCATGGAGGCGAATTCGAGAATACAGAGTTTGAGCAATTTTGTGACACACATGATTTTGTACACGAGTTCTCCTGCCCTAGGACTCCATAACAAAATGGAGTTGTGGAACGTAAGAACAGAACTCTATCCGAAATGGCCAGAGTGATGTTAAACCTGTAATGCCCCGCTCCGTACGATGCATTATGCTGAGTCGTTGACTCGAAGAGTCGCGTTGACCCAAGGAATTGTATCGATGCAAAGCGATACGAGAGTTAAGTTGTCCCGAGCAACGCATAGAACTAAGTTGATGCGAAGAGTTGCCTTGTCCCAAAGAATGCATCGAGTGGATCGATGCGAACCGCCGCGTTGCCCCGAAGGATGAGGGTATTGAATCGGCTCGAAGATTCTAAGAAATCTAATCGACCAAGGCACAAGTCCGAATCGTTCCAAGTATTGATTTTAGTTGGTTTCGTGTGCAGGTTATACTTTGACGGGAAAATATTAGAGGTCGATCTTTTGACATATTTAGTAAGGGGTCCGCGAAATCAAATCGTCACCTTGTGACGGGCCGAGACTTGGGCACGCTAAGGCAAACCGGACGTATAACTCAATGAAGCACAAAGTGCTCGAATGGCTAAGTCAGGAGAGCGGCCGTGCAACAAAGTTATGAAATCGACCCGCATCGGCTCGGCGAAACGACAACGGCGTATCGATTCAAGGTGGAAGGATTGACTTCTTTTTACTCCTTCATTCGATAAGTCAAATATATTATTGTATGCTAAAAGTTAACCTATCGATGCCACGGACGTGGTCCGATCGGAGATAAATCATAGTGTGAGTCGAACACTAAGTTAGAACAATTAAAATGAAACGTGCATCAATATGCACGAGTCGCTATGGGACATTGGATATCGCTAAGGCGAGCGCCTCGGTGCGCAAGCCACAAGAACATGGGATAACTGTAATCGGCGAGTGCCTTAGTGCACGAACCATACCGTACTTTTGTTGCACGAGTTAGACGGCTAGAACAGTGGAAGACAATAGGCGAGCGCCCTAGCGCGTAAGCCCCGAACATTGAATGCTAAGTTATAGAACATGGATATACGGTCGAACGTGTCTACGTGCACGGGATAATAAAAGATGGCTTCGTTACGAGAGAATACAGTTGTGGCATAAATGTGGCAGAACTGTCGGCTATGATATGGTGCCTCGAAAGGTGTTCGAGACCTTCGGGTCGTTCGGTTGACGAGCATTGAGTTGAGATACAATGCCATTGAATCATTGAAACGAAATATGAAATGTAAGAACACAGAAAGTAACGAAAGAGATGCGAGATGATAAGTCTGAGTCTCGGACTCAAGACTATGTTTGGTTGTTTGAATTTGATTACTTGAATGATAGGGCGTTGCATGGTCGATTGGAATAGGCTTGAGATAATTGCGATGATATCTTCCGTGCACGGAACGTTCCCTCCGAACGGGCGCACCGGGGCACCGGGACCGTTCGGCCTAGGAGGGATGATAATCTTTGATAGGCGCACATCTGCGAAGTCCGATTAGCACTCGGTCGTAAATGTGAGAAGCCGCAAATGATGGTAGGCACGCGGTAAGTTTCGGTTGTTGGGATAGCAACCCAACCCATGAAACGCCGGGCTACCCAAACAAGAGAAAGAAAAGAAGGAGAGAAAAGAAAGTAAGGAAAGATAAAAGAGAAACTCCTTTAGTCCATTCCGGCGCGGATGCGCCCACGACCCTCATATAGTTAAGGAACGATGGGTTGAAAGTGTAGGCGCATATGCGTCCCGCATAGAGATCTTGTTTAGAGATGCACATATAACATGACAGGGAAGGATTACGGCGTATTCACCTTGCGTCGGTGCAAGGGCGAGTGCGTCGACTTGGTAAGAAGTCGCGCCACGAATCAAATACGAGATTGCTTGCTTGCTTGCCTATTCAATTCGATAACATGCTTGATATGCTAACATGCTTTACACTTTCGAAGATGCCATAAAATTGACCCTAAGGAGAACATAGCAAGATCATAAGCTAAGTTGCATGATTCAACATAAATATTAAAATGTCGGTTTGGAAAGATGATCTTTGCTTCAGTACATGCGAGGACGAACGTACTGATCCCCCACCAGCTTCATTTAGGGTGCAGGGAATTGATTGCTCGCGGCAAAGCGTTGCTTGAACGTGTTAAGGCTTGGAATGCCGAAGCGCATTGAAGCGTGCTATCGCATTGACGCTTGGACTACGCAGCTGGATTGACGCGGTTGAGATATAGAAGGCATGATGTATGGAACGGTGAAATCCTTTGTGGACAAGAGAGAACCTGAGTGTTGTAGCCAATCTGGCATATGTTGTTAGGCTATCGAAAGCCTTTGTAATCTCAGTTTCGAATATTAATAAAGAGAATTGTTTCGTATACGCTGTTTTCCTTTCGTTGCAAATATCGAATCAAAAGATAACCATTTGAGAACTTGTCATCTTGCCTTGCACGAGCGCAACTCCAGGCTCGTGCGACATTACACCCCCTGCGAGGACGATGATTCGGGTGATTCCGGGTCGGGGCGTGACAAATTGGTATCAGAGCTCTAGGCTCAATTTCCTCTGGACGCTCGCTTTATTACAATTCGAAAAGTTGCCCACCACAACTTGATATCACTCTTGACTCTACTCGATGCCGTACTGGATGTTCCATACAATAAGTCTAATACAAATCATGAAATTTTGTCGCATGTGTTTTGGAAATTTCATGCTTTTTGTTTGCTAAGAAAGTCGCGAAAGGTATATTGCATTGAATGCAAACGGGCTGTAAAATGTTAGTTGCTGCAAGCGCAACAAATTGTGAAATACGATTTGAGATGTTGTCGCAATGTAACATGTTAAATGAGAAATAAAATGATGCACGAAGTGCAACGAGTAATGGTGAATATGCGTTAAAATGAAAGTGAGAAGTGATAAGCCAATACTGAATGTGTTGAACGGATTGAGCATTGACTTGGAAAGTCAGGAATAATCGTTGCACGATGTGCAACACGTATTGGAAAGCAAAATTATTGCACGTGGTGCAACGCATATCAAATTAATCGTTGCACGAAATGCAAAGGAAATTGGAAATAAATCATTGTACAAAGTGAAATGAAAGTGTCGAAAATAAATCGTTGCACATCGAAAGTAAAATTGTTGTACGGGGTGCAACACATATCAGATAAATTATTGCACGAGATGCAACGTGAGGAAAGAATTGAATTCATAAATCGATAGAATGAATTATTCGGCTGCACACCAAACTTATGTTGGTAGGCGAGAACATTGATCGAATCGTGTCGGATTTTGATAGAATCAAAGTTACGGTTGTGATCAAGCACGATCACTGCAGAAATTGTGAGGCGAAAGAGATTGTCGGTTTATACTACGTATAGTGCGAGGGAAATGGCTTGAATTCCGAGTGGTATATGCCATACCACGTAGGCGATGAATGACTCAATTTCGAGTGGTATATGGTGTATCACTTGTACGATGATTTAAATCGATGCGTTGTGAGAATGGAAGGTTTGTCCGCAACGGACGGGAGAGTACCGAGACTCGATTGAAAATTTGTACGACGGTATGTTGATGCAAGTGTTCTTCAAAAATCGGTTGGGACGATAAGGCGAGACTCGTATCGATGAACGATACGTCGGACGAAAGTTATAAGTTGGTCGGACGACCGAGACTAGCGAAACGATTATGCCTTGACGCAATAATCGGATCGACGGGAAAAGAAAACTTAAACTTGTAAATGAGTCGCACGACTTGCGATCTCGGTAGAAATGTTGGGCGAGACGAATCGAATCGCACGACTTGCGATTTCGATAGGAAATGTTGGGCGATGCGAATTGCAATCGAATTGCACGATGTGCGACTTCGGTAAGAAAGTTGGTTGATGTGAGAAATCGTGCCTAAGAAATAGTTTGTTACGTTACGGCGACACTCATTTGAGTACGACTGAAAATACGCAAAACTTAGAGGGCGAGATCGTATAACTCGAGGGCACAATATTGGATAATCGGTAACTCGGTTACGCGATCAAAGTATCGCGGGATGCGGCAAATCGGAGAACGAGTGGATGCGTATGGAAAAGTTTGTTACGAACTTGGATGTATGTGATGCGAGTTAAGTTGACGTTGAAACGGATTCGAAGTCGACCCTCTTGCTATCGAAATTGATATGAACTATCAAGATCGATACACAAGGAAACGTAAGCACGATGTGAGAATACAAAATGGAGTGCGCCTTGCGCTATCAAAATTTTGTAAGAAATGATACGAGAATGAACGAACTTGGTTGATCGTAAATTTTGTGATTAATCAAGACGAGACTATAAGTCATCGACGATTGCTCGATGCGTATAGCATCTCGTGTGTCGACCCGTGAATAAGATAGACTCGAACTTGATGCGAGTAGATGTTTCGTAAATTGTGGAATCATCGACGGCAGTGCATGACTTGACTCGAAAGATAGTTGCGCATCAGCTGCGCAGATAGAAATGGTTTTGTCCGAAATTGGGTAGTCGCATAGAATCGTCGGAACGTGATTTGGCTCCGAAATAAGATATAGCATGGTTCATAGTAAACTGTCCTTCGATGATGATCCACAATTATCGAGCGTAGCTTCGGGACAGCTGACCCTAGAAGACTTGACCGCCAAATCAAATTGATTGCTGCAGACCGTAAGATGACCCGTGTTATATCGCATATGAGTTTGCACCGATAACGAATATAATACGGTGCATGTTGACGATAAGTCTAGGCGATCGAGAATTGTTGGAACAGCTTTCGATTGAGAATGATATAGTTAGATTTTGAGTATTCGTCGGATGAATGCTCGAATGGTTATGTTGGTCGACGATCGAACTTGAAATTTACTAACGAACTTGGTGATGCGAGTAGGCGATTGCGAGGAACGTGCTATGCACGAGAGGAAATGATAAGGGAATGACCTATAAGTCATATCGTTAGATTCGGATTCACCTTGCAATTGAGCTTGCGTGAATCGAACTTGTATTCGATGTTGCGAGACGGATAAGTTGGGAATTTGGCTAGTGAATTCCTACTCGTTAGGAAATTGAATGTAAGACGCGTCATAAAGACCTTCATGCTAAGGCGATCGTTGCCTTGGTGCACCATCGCCTTGATGTAAACTTTCGTGTCGGATAGATTGTGGCCTTTGAGCAATGTCAATTTAAAGTTACGTCGGGAGAATCTAAGCACGGTGCCTAGGTAAGTAACCTAGTGGGCGTAGCCCTGAATGTTGATGCATTTGCAAGTCAACAAAGAAAGTCCAATCGAGAATACGAGATGGCAAGCTATTGAGAATAAGAGTTACATGTTTGCGTTGTTCCGATATCTTACAACTGAGCTTGGCTGAAATGCATATATTGGTGGGACGCCTAAAATATGTGTATGATTCTAAACTAAGTTGTACGATCCAAACGAAAGTGAGACGAGATCGTGGAACGATCTAATGAAACCCTTGGAAATTTAGTACTGGTTTTGATTCGGGACAAACCTTGTTTTGAGTGGTATATTCTGTAATGCCCCACTCCACACTGTGCATTATGTTGAGTCGTTGACTCGAAGAGTCGCGTTGACCCAAGGAATTGTATCGATGCAAAGAGATACAAGAGTTAAGTTGTCCCGAGCAACGCATCGAACTAAGTTGATACGAAGAGTTGCCTTGTCCCGAAGAATGCATCGAGTGAATCGATGCGAACTGCCGCGTTGCCACGAAGGATGAGGGTGTTGAATCGGCTCGAAGATTCTAAGAAATCGAATCGACCAAGGCACAAGTCCGAATCGTTGCAAGTATTGATTTTAGTTGGTTTCGTGTGCAGGTTATACTTTGACGGGAAAATATTAGAGGTCGATCTTTTGACATATTTAGTAAGGGGTCCGCGAAATCAAATCGTCGCCTTGCGACGGGCCGAGACTTGGGCACGCTAAGGCAAACCGGACGTATAACTCAATGAAGCACGAAGTGCTCGAATGGCTAAGTCAGGAGAGCGGCCGTGCAACAAAGTTATGAAATCGAGCCGCATCGGCTCGGCGAAACGACAAAGGCGTATCGACTCAAGGTGGGAGGATTTTCTTCTTTTTACTTCTTCATTCGATAAGTCAAATATATCATTATATGCTAAAAGTTAACCTATCGATGCCACGGGCGTGGTCCGATCGGAGATAAATCATAGTGTGAGTCGAACACTAAGTTAGAACAATTAAAATAAAACGTGCATCAATATGCACGAGTCGCTATGGAACATTGGATATCGCTAAGACGAGCGCCTCGGTGCGCAAGCCGTAAGAACATGGGATAACTGTAATCGGTGAGTGACTTAGTGCACGAACCATACCGTGCCTTTGCTGTACGAGTTAGACGGCTAGAACATTGGAAGACAATAGGCGAGCGCCCTAGCGCGTAAGCCCCGAACATTGAATACTAAGTTATAGAACATGGATATACGGTCGAACGTGTCTACGTGCACGGAATAATAAAAGATGGCTTCGTTACGAGAGAATACAGTTGTGGCATGAATGTGGCGGAATTGTCGGCTATGACATGGTGCATCGAAAGGTGTTCGAGACCTTCGGGTCGTTCGGTTGACGAGCATTGAGTTGAGACACGATGCCATTGAATCATTGAAACAAAGTATGAAATGTAAGAACACAGAAAGTAACGAAAGAGATGCGAGATGATAAGTCTGAGTCTCGGACTCAAGACTATGTTTGGTTGTTTGAATTTGATTACTTGAATGATAGGGCGTTGCATGGTCGATTGGAATGGGCTTGAGATAATTGCGATGATATCATCCGTGCACGGAACGTTCCCTCCGAACGGGCGCACCGGGGCACCGGGACCGTTCGGCCTAGGAGGGATGATAATCTTTGATAGGCGCACATCTGCGAAGTCCGATTAGCACTCGGTCGTAAATGTGAGAAGCCGTAAATGATGGTAGACATGCGGTAAGTTTCGGTTGTTGGGATAGCAACCCAACCCGTGAAATGTCGGGCTACCCAAACAAGAGAGAGAAAAGAAGGAAAGAAAAGAAAGTAAGGAAAGATAAAAGAGAAACTCCTTTAGTCCATTCCGGCGCAGATGCGCCCACGACCCTCATATAGTTAAGGAATGATGGGTTGAAAGTGTAGGCGCATATGCGTCCCGCATAGAGATCCTGCTTAGAGATGCACATATAACATGACAGGGAAGGATTACGGCGTATTCACCTTGCGTCGGTGCAAGGGCGAGTGCGTCGACTTGGTAAGAAGTCACGCCACGAATCAAACACGAGATTGCTTGTTTGCTTGCCTATTCAATTCGATAACATGCTTGATATGCTAACATGCTTTACGCTTTCGAAGATGCCATGAAATTGACCCTAAGGAGAACATAGCAAGATCATAAGCTAAATTGCATGATTCAACATAAATATTAAAATGTCGGTTTGGAAAGATGATCTTTGCTTCAGTACATGCGAGGACGAACGTACTGATCCCCCACCAGCTTCATGTAGGGTACAGGGAATGGATTGCTCACGGCAAAGCGTTGCTTGAACGTGTTATGGCTTGGAATGCCGAAGCGCATTGAAGCGTGCTATCGCATTGACGCTCGGACTACGCAGCTGGATTGATGCGGCCGAGATATAGAAGGCATGATGTATGGAACGGTGAAATCCTTTGTGGACAAGAGAGAACCTGAGTGTTGTAGCCAATCTGGCATATGTTGTTAGGCTATCGAAAGCCTTTGTAATCTCAGTTTCGAATATCAATAAAGAGAATTGTTTCGTATACTCTGTTTTTCTTTCATTGCAAATATCGAATCAAAAGATAACCATTTGAGAACTTGTCATCTTGCCTTGCACGAGCGCAACTCCAGGCTCGTGCGGCATCACGCCCCCTGCGAGGACGATGATTCGGATGATTCCGGGTCGGGGCGTGACAAAACCAGTTTAGTCTACCAAAATATTTCTGGGCTGAAGCTGTCAATACAGCTTGTTTTGTTCTCAATAGAGTTCTAATTCGACCCAAATCGAAGAAGACTCCATTTGAGTTATGGTTTGATAGAATTCCATCAGTTTTATATTTTAGAATATTTGGTTGTAAGTATTTTATTCTTAATACAAAAGACAATTTGGGAAAGTTTGACGAAAAGGCCGATGAAGGTATATTTTTAGGTTATGTGGCCAAGAGCAAAGGATACAGAGTCTTCAACAAACGAACTATTATCATCGAAGAATCAATCAACGTCATCTTTGATGAATTGAATCAAATGACTATCGATGACAATGACGAAGATCCATCTGTACCAAGCTCAACACCAGCTGATTCTCAACCAAGCTCAGCACTAGCTGATCCTCCTAGAGAAGATCCAGGAACCAGCTACCTTCAGAGTCTGCCGAAAAGATTAAAATTTACGGCTGATCATCCAAAGGATTTGGTAATTGGTGATATTACCAAAGGTGTAAGTACTCGTACATCGAGTAAAGATATTGTTTCTAGTGTTGCATTCATTTCACAGCTAGAACCCAAAACTATTGATGAAGCATGTAGCGATAATTTTTGGATAGATGCTATGCAAGAGGAATTAAACCAATTTGAACGGAATCAAGTTTGGGAACTTGTTCCCAAGCCTATTGATCATCCGGTCATTGGCACCCGTTGGGTATTCCGAAATAAACTTAATAAGAATGGTTTAGTGACTCGTAATAAGGCTCGACTCGCAGCTTAAGGATACAAGCAGGAAGAAGGTATCGACTACGATGAGGCTTATGCCCCAGTTGCGAGATTAGAATCCATTCGCATGTTATGTGTATTTGTATGTTTTCATAATTTCAAACTATTTCAAATGGATGTCAAGAGTGCATTTTTAAATGGATTTATAAAAGAAGAAGTTTTTGTAGCACAACCTCCAGGTTTCACAGATTTTAAAAACACTGATCATGTTTTCAAGTTGATGAAAGCTTTATGTCACCCCCATTTCCTGTATTACGTATTTATGCTCGTATTTGATTTTGGCACGTATTTTAATTTTCTCGACTTGCGGATTTTGGTTTCTCGTAAATGGGTTTTGGACCATGGCTTGGTTTTATTTTATGGAAGTTGGTTTGGTTTGGTTCATCATGAGTGGAACACTTTAACCTACACTCTACCCTCAACACAACACAACCACCCTCATTATATCTCCACCAAACTTTCTCTCTCCTCTTTACTCTCCATTAATTTTCTTCTTCTTCCTTCTTCCATACAACTCCCCAACCCATTAGGCAAGTGCACCTTGCCATCAAATAAGCACCACTTTTTATTTGTCCATTAGCTAGATTAGGCCATGGAGAACAACTTTAGAACTTGACATTTTGTGATTTGGAGCTTTTATTTTTCTAGATCTAGGTTTTAACTATTTTCGGATTTACATGGTTTTGATCTATTTTGGTTGGATTTTTGTGGATTTTGATGCTTCCATGTGGAAGAGAATTCAATTTTACTCAAGTTAGACCTTTGAAAATCTAGATTTGGTTTTGATTTTGCCAAGATATGAAGTCTTGAACCTTAGAGTTCTTGGAGTCTTCTTCTCGGCCTGGAGAAGAAGACAGCAGCCTGCGCTCTTTAGCGCAGGGCTGGATTGTGCATCCCCCTCGGCCAGCGCTCTTTAGCGCAGCGCCGACCGCGCAGCTTGCCCCTTGGCGAACTGCGCTCAATCCGAGTGAGCATGGATTCATACGCAGTCTGCTTATGCGCAATCTGCTCATGCGCAGGCTGCTTATGCGCCGTCTGCTCATGCGCAATCTATCCCTGTGCACTCCACTCATGCGCAATCTGACCCTGTGTCATCCATTCCTGCGCAACCTGATCCAGTGCAATCCATCTGCTGCGCAGCTCACCCTGTGCACTTGGCACCCTGCGCAGTTGGTACCCTGCACAGCTCACCCTGCGCACTTGGCACCCTGCGCAGTTGGTACCCTGCGCAGCTCACCCTGCGCACTGGGCACCCTGCGCAGTTGGTACCCTGCGTAGCTCACCCTGCGCACTCGGCACCCTGTGCAGTACATACCCTGCACAACCTACTTGTCTGTGATGAATTTGTTATTTCTTGATCTTGGCTCTTCTATAGTCCTATTTATATTAGTATTTTATTAGATATTTTATGCCCATTTTATATCCTTACGCCTTTTGACATGAACTTGATTTTGCTTAATATGTTGGGAATGACTATTGTACACGGCATGGTATGACATGACTAACCTGACACGACAGTGACCCGTAGTGGTGCACTCCTGACAGTACCCTGACATGATTTATCTTGATAACTTGATAGTGGCCCGTGGCGGCGCACTCCTGACTTGACTTGACTTGTAACTTGTAAACTTGACTCCTATAATCAACTTGACACCGTGGGTATTCCTGCTTGCTTGTTTGTACAATCCACTTGTCTTGCATCATGTCTAGGATGCGACTTCCTGGGTACCACGGCCAGGGACTCGCGCTAAATTGGATTAGGCTAATTATTAGATCAAACTAGAACATGGAGAATTCCCAGTCACAGGCAATCTCGTTATCTGGGCGCTTTAATGGACTTGTAGCTTGCCGACGAGTAGAACACATTTCCAGCACACTGTCATATGTTGCACCCTCTAAGTCACCTAAGGGTACATTTGTCTCCCGGGCAGTGTACCCACCTATAACTCTCAACCCGCGGAAGGATAACTGGATGGTCTGCAGGACTTGGGACTGGAAGTTTCTCACTTGCATCTTGTTAGTAATTAGGCTTGTGATAACCCTTGTTAGTTAAAGTAGTAAGCCGTAGTACTTGCCTGGCCGATTGTGAATGAATGGTGTCCAGCTCTGTCTAAGTCTTGTCTAGCCCCTGCACCTGGAACTCTTGATCTTGATTGCTTTACTTATTTCTAACGATAAATGGGTAGAGACAGTGAGCTATTCAGACGAAGGGGTACAATCCCGGTCCTTGTTTGGTTTAAGGATTGTAACCTGGCTCCGGAATGGTTCCACGTCCCTAGTCGTTTATCGCCCTGTGTACTTTACTACTTGTACTTCTTTTATTTTCTGATATGCTGGCTTTTGTTCTTATTTGTGGCCTCCTTTGTGGCACTTGCTCTTTCTGGGGTTTGACCTAGCTGGTTTTGTGTGGCCAGATTTCGGAGCAGCTCCCGAGGATCTACCAAGCTTCCAGCCCAATGGTGACAACTAGACGGAACCCGGGCCAAGAGTGGGTTTTCCTTTTTGTTTTACCCACTTATATGTAAATTTATTCTTTTGAGGCGTTTAGCCGACGAGCATCTGTTAGCTCGATGCACATTTACTTACTGTCTGCCTACGGGCTGTAAACATGATTAACAAATCCTAGGGTTGATCATGTATGACTGAACTCTTGCTAGTCCTATCATTTTGTACGACTAGCTTCATGATCATCCAAAATGTAATATTTGGGACGCCTTATATATATATATTTGATGCTCTAATATCTTGTAACTCTGTTAATTGCTTGAGATTGAGACAATAGGCTTGACCTTAAGAGACTGCTGGCTTGTATTAAACCCTCATATCTAGACAGCCGAGACCGTATAGTTGAGATGTATTCTATTTCAATATACGTAGCTCGCTATGTCTGCCCCCGCTCTCCAGTATTCTGGTTCTGGGGCGTGACATGGTTTAAGTGGTGGCCCATACAGGTCTTAGCATTCAAAAAATGTGAGGGTTTACCGAATAGATGTCTCAATCAATATTTCGTCCTTGATCTCTGCTCGTATCTTCAAATCCCTGAGATTCTTGACCTGGTCACACGCTTGTATCATTGATCTGTCCTGGTCCTTCCTTACTGTTTCCTATGTCGTCTTCTTCAGCGGCATTACTCCCGGACCTGCCAACCAGCCAGAAGAAGCTCGACAAGTACCCCAGCGCCAGGAAGATCAAGCTCAGCACTCTGGAGTAGCCTCCCGAGTTATGCTTCCCGGAGGCTCGGAACCTCCAGTTCAGGCACCTCCGCCCGCCCAACCAGCTAGACAGGATGAGGGACCTTTGGTAGGGCTTATCAGAGAACTACTTGCATCCCAAGATCGTCGAGGCGACGCCTTGCACCAGGAAGTTCATGATGCACTAAACCGAGGAGGTCCCCAAGGGAATCAGGCGGCCAACAGTTTCAAGTGCTTGAACCCTCCCTTCTTTGACGGCAGTGAAGATACGATTGCCGCAGATGCTTGGCTTCAGGATACCGAGGTGGTTCTAGAAGCAGCTAGGATACCTGAGAATGAGAAGGTGGCGGTGGTACGCCTACAGTTGTTAGACTTAGCTCGCGATTGGTGGGCGGCTCAGGCCATGGGGTTAGCTGCACCAGTCACTTGGACGACGTTCAGAGAGAGGTTCCAGACAAAGTACTTCGATTTGGTAACACGGTACGACCTGCAGACCCGGTTCACCAACTTGAAGCAAGGAGGCAGGACGGTCGATGGCTATGCGACCGAGTTTTCCAGGCTGAGTAGGTTCGCCCCTACCTTGGTGGCAACCGAGTTCGATAGGGCTCAGCGATTCCAGCAAGGGCTGCACTTAGAGATATTATTGGCTGTGGAGCAGTTCGAGTACCAGACGTTCGATGCAGTATTGAAGGCAGCAAGGAGGCATGAGTATACCTCCCGGAGAATTGTGGACAGGACCGGAGGCAGGAAGCGGTCCCACAACCAGATGCACCAATCATCAGCTCCAGCCCCGGCAGCTAGGGGATTGACCATTGGAACTCCGAGGCGGGCGGCCTCAGTAACGTCGGTTCAGCATTCAACCCCGACGTACCCGCAGCAGCAGAAGCAGAAGCAGTCTTCCGCGATGGGATGTTCTCATTGCGAGAAGCCGGGCCATGTAGTGGCAGAGTGTCATAGGGCACATGGATTGTGCCTGGCTTGTGGAGGAGCAGACCACCAGATAGGGACCTGCCCGAATAGGGGAGGTCCATCATCATCCAACCTTTCTAGTTCTTCGGTGAGAGGACCAGCCCCAGCTCCAGTTCAGCAGCAGCAGCAGTACCCGAGGCCATTGTTGCCTCAGGCCCAGGCCTTTCAGCAGCAGAACCAGCAGCAGATCACCCAGGCTCCAGCACAGAACCGGCAGAGGGGTTTCCAGCAGAGAGGACCCGCAGCTAGAGGTCAGGCTATGATGATGACCATGGAAGAAGAAGTTGCACCAGGTGAGGTAGTGGCAGGTACTATTCTCGTCAACTCCCTTCCAGCTTCAGTATTATTTGATTCTGGTGTATCGTATTCATTCATGTCTGCACGATTCACGACACGGATAGGATTGGAGCCCGAGTCATTATCAGTGAGGCTCAATATACTTACTGGTAATGGTCTTGTGGGAGTAGATCGAGTGTTTTCCTCGTGTCGGATCGTAGTTAGCGGTAGAAAGTTTCCCGCTAGGCTCATAGAGTTTCCTATGGCAGACTATGATGTAGTCCTAGGCATGGATTGGTTGAGGAACTATTATGCTAGGATAGACTGTCATGCTGGCAGAGTTGTCTTTAGTATTCCCGGAGAGCCAGAGTTTTCATTTTCCAGAGGTGCCGTGGAGCCATCTCCTCCAGTATTACGGATGGCAGTAGCAGCAGTGCAGTTGCCCCGGATAGTTGAAGAGTTTCCAGATGTCTTCCCAGAGGAACTTCCAGGGATGCCACCAGAGCGGGAGATCGAGTTCACCATCGACTTGATTCCCGGGATAGCGCCAGTATCAGAGCGAGTCTACAGAATGGCGCCTTCAGAGTTGGAGATTTTGTACAAGATGATTGAAGAACTCAGGACCAAAGGATTCATTCGTACAAGTGGATCGCCTTGGGGAGCCCCGATGCTTCTTGTGAAAAAGAAGGATGGTACATCTAGGCTATGTGTTGATTATCGTACCTTGAACTCAGTGACAATCAAGAACAGATACCCTCTCCCGAAGATAGATGACTTGTTTGATCAACTCAAAGGGGCTTCAGTTTTCTCGAAGATAGACTTGCGGTCAGGATACCACCAGATCAGAGTCAGAGAGCAGGACATCCCGAAGACGGCGTTCAGATCTAGGTACGGGCATTGGGAGTTTCTAGTTATGCCCTTTGGAGCGACCAATGCACCGACAGTGTTCATGGACCTCATGAACCGTATTTTTATGCCTTACTTGGATCAGTTTGTGATAGTGTTCCTTGATGACATCCTGGTCTATAGCAAGAGTGAAGCAGAGCACGAGCAGCATCTCAGAATTATCCTCCAGATTCTCAGAAAGCACCAGTTATACGCCAAGTTTAGTAAATGCGAGTTCTGGCTCGATCGCATTTCTTACTTAGGTCACATCATTACCAGAGGAGGAGTGGAAGTGGATCCCCAGAAGATTGTGGCTATCGAGGCATGGCCAGTACCCAGCTCAGTGGCAGAAGTTCGTAGCTTTCTTGGATTGGCCGGCTACTACCGGCGGTTCGTCTCTGATTTGCAAGGATTTCAGCGCCGATGACCCAGTTGACCCGCAAGGATGTGCCGTTCGTTTGGACAACAGAATGTCAGGAATCATTTGAGAAGTTGAAGCGAGGTTTGATAACGGCTCCCATTCTCACCCTTCCAGATGGGACCGGAGGATTCACAGTTTATTGCGACGCTTCAGGCAGAGGATTGGGATGTGTTTTGATGCAACATGGGAAGGTAATTGCTTATGCGTCACGTCAACTCCGTGATCATGAGAAGAATTACCCGACCCACGACTTGGAGCTAGCAGCAGTAGTGTTTGCACTTAAGTTGTGGAGGCACTACTTGTACGGAGACAGAGTGGAGATATTTACTGATCATAAGAGCCTGAAGTATGTTTTCACCCAGAAGGATCTTAATATGCGGCAGAGAAGATGGCTCGAGCTACTGGTGGACTACGATGTGGATTTGCAGTATCATCCAGGGAAGGCCAACGTTGTAGCAGATGCGTTGAGCAGGAGAGCCGAAGTCTACCTTCTAACAGCGCAACCAGAGCTATTGGCAGATCTTCAGAAGATGGGAATTGAAGTGGTTCTTCCAACCAGCGTGGCATTGATAGCCAGTCTACAGATTCAGTCCACCATAGTTGAGAGGATCCGGACCGGACAGTTAACAGATTCCAAGATTCAGCGGCTCAGAGCAGAGTGCGAGGCAGGGAGAAGGCCAGAGTTATATATTCATGAGGATGGTACACTTCGACACGGCACGCGTCTTTGTGTACCCTGTGGAGATATCAGACAGGAAGTCATGGCAGAGGCTCACAGTTTGTAGTACTCCATTCACCCAGGCGGCACAAAGATGTACAGAGATATTCGTCAACACTTTTGGTGGAATGGTATGAAGAGGGAGATAGCCCGGTATGTCTCTCGATATTTGGTTTGCCAACAGGTCAAGGCTGAACATCAGAGGCCAGCTGGACTTCTTCAACCTTTATCGATCCCAGAATGGAAATGGGAGCACATAACCATGGATTTCGTAACTGGGTTACCCAGATCTCCGACAGGCAGGGATGCTATTTGGGTCATTGTGGACAGGCTTACCAAGGTGGCACACTTTCTTCCATTTAGAGTTGGACAGTCGACGGTACAGCTAGCAGAGATGTATCTCAGGAAGATCGTCAGACTTCACGGAGTGCCAGTCAGCATAGTATCAGACAGGGATACGAGATTCATATCGCACTTCTGGCACAGTCTTCATCAAAGTTTGGGGACTCGTCTCAAGTTCAGCTCAGCGTATCATCCGCAAACAGATGGGCAGTCAGAGCGTACTATACAAACTCTCGAAGATATGTTGCGGTCGTGTACCCTTGACTTTGGTGGTTCGTGGGAGGATCACCTGCACCTGGTGGAATTTTCGTACAACAATAGTTTTCAGGCCAGTATCCAGATGGCACCCTTCGAGGCTCTGTATGGCAGGAAGTGCAGATCCCCGTTAGCATGGGACGATGTCGGAGAGAGGCAGATGCTCGGTCCAGAACTGATTTCTCAGACGGTTGAAGTGGTCAGGAAAGTCAGAGATCACCTCTGAGTTGCTCAGGATCGCCAGCGCCATTGGGCCGATGCTCATCGGCGTCCCTTAGAATTTGTTGTCGGCGACCATGTATTCCTTAAGATCTCGCCTACCCGCGGTGTCATTCGTTTTGGCGTACGGGGAAAGCTTAGTCCTAGGTATATAGGGCTGTTCGATATTCTGGAGCGAGTAGGCGATGTGTCCTATCGTCTCGCTCTTCCACCGTCGCTAAGTGAGGTACATGATGTATTCCATGTGTCCCAATTACGACGGTACATCCCGGACCCGAGCCATATCCTAGATCATTCGGAATTGGTTGTTGGTGCCAACCTTTCGTATGAGGAGAGGCCCGTGTCTATATTGGACCGGAGAGAAAAGACGCTCAAGAACAAGACTATTAACTTAGTCCGTGTTGCTTGGGGTCATCACTCTCTAGGTGAGTCAACGTGGGAGCGTGAGGACGACATCCGATCGCGATATCCCTACCTGTTTGACTCGTGAGGTATAATGTCTTTCTTATGCCTTACGCTTTCCCTTTTCTTGCTTGCATTGTATGATTGTATGATTGAACTGCTTAGTGTAGCTTGTCTGTGCTTAGTATAGCTTGTCGTGGCAATCTCTAGCTCCTTGATTAAATTCCGAGGACGAAATTCTTTGAAGGTGGGTAGAGTTGTTACCCCCATTTCCTGTATTACGTATTTATGCTCGTATTTGATTTTGGCACCTATTTTAATTTTTTCGACTTGCGGATTTTGGTTTCTCGTAAATGGGTTATGGACCATGGCTTGGTTTTATTTTGTGGAAGTTGGTTTGGTTTGGTTCATCATGAGTGGAACACTTTAACCTACACTCTACCCTCAACACAATACAACCACCTTCATTATATCTCCACCAAACTTTCTCTCTCCTCTTTACTCTCCATTAATTTTCTCCTTCTTCCTTCTTCCACACAACTCCCCAACCCATTAGGCAAGTGCACCTTGCCATCAAATAAGTACCACTTTTTATTTGTCCATTAGCTAGATTAGGCCATGGAGAACAACTTTAGAACTTGACATTTTATGATTTGGAGCTTTTATTTTTCTAGATCTAGGTTTTGACTATTTTCGGATTTACATGGTTTTGATCTATTTTGGTTGGATTTTTGTGGATTTTGATGCTTCCATGTGGAAGAGAATTCAATTTTACTCAAGTTAGACCTTTGAAAATCTAGATTTGGTTTTGATTTTACCAAGATATGAAGTCTTGAACCTTAGAGTTCTTGGAGTCTTCTTCTCGACCTGGAGAAGAAGATAGCAGCCTGCGCTCTTTAGCGCAGGGCTGGATTGCGCATCCCCCTCGGCCAACGCTCTTTAGCGCAGCGCCGACCGCGCAGCTTGCCCCTGGGCGAACTGCTCTCAACCCGAGTGCGCATAGATTCATGTGCAGTCTGCTCATGCGCAATCTGTTCATGCGCAGGCTGCTCATGCGCAGTCTGCTCATGCGCAATCTATCCCTGCGCACTCCACTCATGCACAATCTGACCCTGCGCCATCCATTCCGGTTCAACCTGATCCAGCGTAATCCATCTGCTGTGCAGCTCACCCTGCGCACTTGGCACCCTGCGAAGTTGGTACCCTGCGCAGCTCATCCTGCGCACTTGGCACCCTGCGCAGTTGGTACCCTGCGCAGCTCACCCTGCGTACTTGGCACCCTGTGCAGTACATACCCTGCACAACCTACTTATCTGTGATGAATTTGTTATTTCTTGATCTTGGCTCTTCTATAGTCCTATTTATATTAGTATTTTATTAGATATTTTATGCCCATTTTATATCCTTACGTCTTTTGACATGAACTTGATTTTGCTTAATATGTTGGGAATGACTATTGTACACGGCATGGTATGACATGACCAACCTGACACGACAGTGACCCGTAGTGGTGCACTCCTGACAGTACCCTGACATGATTTATCTTGATAACTTGATAGTGGCCCGTGGCGGCGCACTCCTGACTTGACTTGACTTGTAACTTGTAAACTTGACTCCTATAATCAACTTGACATCGTGGGTATTTCTGCTTGCTTGTTTGTACAATCCACTTGTCTTGCATCATGTCTAGGACGCGACTTCCTGGGTACCACGGCCAGGGACTCGCGCTAAATTGGATTAGGCTAATTATTAGATCAAACTAGAACATGGAGAATTCCCAGTCACAGGCAATCTCGTTATCTGGGCGCTTTAATAGACTTGTAGCTTGTCGACGAGTAGAGCACATTTCCAGCACATTGTCATGTGTTGCACCCTCTAAGTCACCTAAGGGTACATTTGTCTCCCGGGCAGTGTACCCACCTATAACTCTCAACCCGCGGAAGGATAACTGTATGGTCTACAGGGCTTGGGACTGGGAGTTTCTCACTTGCATCTTGTTAGTAATTAGGCTTGTGATAACCCTAGTTGGTTAAAGTAGTAAGCCGTAGTACTTGCCTGGCCGATTGTGAATGAATGGTGTCCAGCTCTGTCTAAGTCTTGTCTAGCCCCTGCACCTGGAACTCTTGATCTTGATTGCTTTACTTATTTCTAACGATAAATGGGTAGAGACAGTGAGTTATTCAGGCGAAGGGGTACAATCCCGGTCCTTGTTTGGTTTAAGGATTGTAACCTGGCTCCCGGAATGGTTCCACGTCCCTAGTCGTTTATCGCCATGTGTACTTTACTACTTGTACTTCTTTTATTTTCTGATATGCTGGCTTTTGTTCTTATTTGTGGCCTCCTTTGTGGCACTTGCTCTTTCTGGGGTTTGACCCAGCTGGTTTTGTGTGGCCAGATTTCGGAGCAGCTCCCGAGGATCTACCAAGCTTCCAGCCCAATGGTGACAACTAGACGGAACCCGGGCCAAGAGTGGGTTTTCCTTTTTGTTTCACCCACTTATATGTAAATTTTTTTTTGAGGCGTTTAGCCGACGAGCATCTTTTAGCTCGATGCACATTTACTTACTGTCTGCCTACGGGCTGTAAACATGATTAACAAATCCTAGGGTTGATCATGTATGACTGAACTCTTGCTAGTCCTATCATTTTGTACGACTAGCTTCATGATCATCCAATATGTAATATTTGGGACGCCTTATATATATATATATTTGATGCTCTAATATCTTGTAACTCTGTTAATTGCTTGAGATTGAGACAATAGGCTTGACCTTAAGATACTGCTGGCTTGTAGTAAACCCTCATATCTAGACAGCCGTGACCGTATAGTTGAGATGTATTCTATTTCAATATACGTAGCTGGCTATGTCTGCCCCCGCTCTCCAGTATTCTGGTTCTGGGGCGTGACACTTTATACGGTCTGAAACAAGCCCCTCGTGCTTGGTATGATCGTCTAAGCTCTTTCCTACTTGACAACGGTTTTTCAAAAGGCAAGGTTGACACTACACTTTTTATTAAGTCCTTTATTGGTAAGCTTCTTTTAATACAAGTCTATGTTGATGATATCATATTTGGATCTACTGATGAATCTCTGTGTCAAGAATTTTCTAAGTGTATGCAGAATGAGTTTAAGATGAGCATGATGGCAGAGCTGAAATTCTTTCTCGGACTGCAAATCAAACAAACTGACAATGGGACGTTCATAAATTAAGCCAAGTACACAAAAGATTTGCTAAAGAAATTTGATCTGGACAATGTCAAACCTATTGGCACTCCGATGGCAACTTCAACAAAGCTTGATATTGATGAACAAGGCAAGCCGGTCGACACACATAAGTATCGAGGTATGATCGGTAGTTTACATTATTTAACTGCTAGTCGTCCAGATATTATGTTTAGTGTTTGCCTGTGTGCACGTTTTCAAGCTAATCCAAAGGAATCACATCTGTGCGCAGTTAAGCGTATCTTTCGATACCTTAAGGGCACTTCTTCTGTTGGCTTATGGTATCCCAAAACTAAGTCCTTTGACCTTATTGGTTATTCGGATGCAGATTTTGCTGGATGCAAAGTTGATAGAAAAAGTACCAGTGGCACATGTCATTTATTAGGCAAGTCTTTAGTCTCATGGTTTAGTAAAAAGCAAAATTCTGTAGCCCTATCAACAACAGAGGCTGAGTATATCGCCGCAGGACGTTGTTGTGCTCAGATTTTGTGGATGAAACAAACCCTAGAAGACTATGATTTATTTTACACACATATTCCCATTTTCTGTGATAACACGAGCACTATTAATTTGACTAAGAATCCTGTATGTCACTCTCGTACTAAACATATCGAGATTCGACATTATTTTCTTAGAGATCATCATCAAAATGGAGATATTGACCTTGTGTACATAGATACTAAGAATCAATTAGCTGATATTTTCACAAAACCTCTAGTAGAAGATCGTTTCAATTATTTATGTCGAGAATTAGGAATTTTGGACGTCAATAATATTAATTAATTTTGTTTTATGATTATATTTCAATACGCAAAGACTGTATTAGAGACAAGCCAATAAAGACTCTGTCTGTCACCACAACTACGGTTGAAGCGATGCGGTACTTAAGAGTTCCCCGGTGAACCTTCGCCAGCTGGGACAGTTCTCCTACAGCTAATCTGAAACAGTCGCTGTGTAATGATATTTAATCTATAAAATAATATTAATTATGTTAATTGAAGGTTGAAATTACTAATCTTTGAATTAAATATTTGAAATGAGCCAATGAAAAAGAAAGTGTTCCAAACCAACCCCAGGCGAATTCGGCCAGAATTCGGCCCGAATTCGGCCCGAGTTCGGTTGAAGGTATCAGGTTATATAACCAGAATCCGAGAGCCTTTCTTCTTCATTGCTTCTAAACCACATCAAACAGCAATAGCAGCCGCGCGAGAGAACCCCCTAACCCTAGTTCTTCACCACTCCTTCTCTTCCAATCCAAGTGGTGAAATCAATCCAAACTTTGGATTCATGTGGAGTTCGTCGTTCTCTACAACATACTCAAATCTCGGGAGGTATAACTCCTTATTTCCCCTCCGTTTAATTTCGTGCATATTTCCTTTTATTGAACAAATGGCACCTAAGGGATTTAACCCCTTCAAGAGGAAGAAGACAACCAATCCCAGTGAGGAAGGTTCATCTTCGAATCCACCCACGGATTCCCTCTTTTCGCTAGTCCAATCTAGCGATGGCGCGTTTGACGAGTTTTACTTTCAAACCCTAGACCAAGCCCTATTGTGGTATGGAGACTTTTCTATGAGATCCATATGCACAGGCGCTCCCATCAAGTGGACTGTATTTCCAGATCACTGCCATTTCTTTGAGGCATTAGGGTTACAATATTTTGTTAAACTTTGTTTTCCCGTAGCAACTAATGCCATTTGACTGTTCTAATGCAATATTATATTAAATATGTTTGATGTAAGCACTCGTGTTGGAGGATTAGATATCAATTTCAATGATGTCCTCTTAGCAGAAATCTTTGGTATTCCCAACGAAGGTGAACCGTTTGTTGATATCACTGAGTTTGATTTCCCCGACGGCACGAAACTTACTAGTTTCAAAGCTGAACTTTGTGCACCTGATAGAGTTTGCTCTGGAAAGTTCAAGGCAAACAACTTGAACTTGTTTAATTATGAATTGCACCGTATCATTTACTCCACTCTCCTTCTGAAGTCTACTTCAAAGGATGATGTCACTTCTCTTGAATTATCTGCTATGTATCACATTCTTAAGGGGATTCCATTTTCTGCCCCTAAGACCATTATCCAGATGATGGGACGTTGTCGTGCAAGAGATAGAAATCTCTCTTATGCGATGATTCTCCCACGCATCATTTAGCGTTTCAACATTGATTTATCTACTTGTACTCAAGACCCTGAGCCCAAGTTTCTCAAGTTATCTCGTCGCAGTATGACTGCAGCTACTCCTCTTACTGCTCCTGCTACTGCTCCACCTCCTCCACCTCCTCAGCAGTATGCTATAACATTTGAGGGTATACACCAGCACCTTTCAGATTTGTACGTCTCGATGACGGACATGGCTCGCGAACGTGAGTTCCGCGACGTCACCCGTTATCAGGCGATTGTAAATTCTTTAGCTGATCTTCCTTTCGCCCAGACTGGACATTCTGCCGGTTCCATTCCTAAAGATCCAGCTTTCTCTGGTTACCGCTGTGAGGATGAGGCTGTCCATGCCTACTTTCAGCCCGGTAACGCATATGATTGGTACCGTTCTGACCGTGCTCCTCCTCGTGACTATGTCGGTGAGTTTTACACTGGCGCTCCTCCTCACCCTTCTGGTGCGGGCACCTCTGCAGCCGGTCCTTCTGGACATGCTGGTCATGATGATGATGATGATGATGGGGAGGAGGAGTTGTGATATGTTATCTAATTTTTTAGACTTAGATATTATCTACTGTATACTTGGAAATGCTCCGACATTCCAAGTTTTTTCTATCTTTTAGACTTTATTATCAGTATTTCTTTTTGAGGACTTGTACTGGATTTGTTTTATTGATGTCTTCTGAACATCTTTTTATTTTTATGAGATGCGTAGTTTATGGTTCACATCAGTTTATTTACTTATTTATAGCATCTTTATCTGCTTCTCTATTATGAACTGCCTGGGAAATAATTCTTTGTTATAAACTGCCTGAGAACTAATACTTGCCTGTGATGTCATTTCTTTAATATTTCTATCATTTATCATTATTATTTTCTTGTGTTTCTTCACTGTTTGTTATTTATGCAATGATTGCGGGGGAGTTTTTCTCTTTTGCAATTATTTTGCTTAGTGATAATGGGGGAGAAAAATAAAGATCTAACATTATTTTGAGAAAATGCAGGACATGAACAATTTTTGATTTTATTTCAAGCTTAAATGTTATATCATTCATAGTTTGTCAATTATCAAAATGGGGAAGATTGTTGGCCCATTGGTCATATGGTCAACCTGATTTTAATAATTGATCAAACTCTGTCTCGATATATGAAGCTAGTCAGGATGTATCGGACTCTTGGACATGATCAAGAATAGCTATCTACTCAATTCAAGACCGAAGCTATGTTTGCCTGTTCGAGTCTGTATTTCTTTGAGCAATGTATTTTTTATTTTATTGAGTCTAGGAATACGTTGTACACCGAGTCGTACTGGCAAATAGGCTATTCGAAAATATTTTCAAAATACTTTCAAAATGTCCTTTGTTTTGAAAAACATTCTTATTAACAAAAGCTTTCAAAAAGGTTTTCAAAAAGATTTTCAAAAATCTCCAAAAACTATTTTTAAATACCTAACCTAACCCAGATAGAACTCGGCCAGAGTTCGTTTAGTGGCCGTTTTGATTTTTTGAATCCTCTGGAACTTGGTCCTCCTACAGTTGCAGATTTGGCCGAGATTTCCTCATCGAATTCTGTCCGAATTCTGCCCGAATTCTGTCAAAATACTGTCTTTGGAACTCCTATAAATAGAGAAGGATTTCGATCATTTTAACTCACTCATTCACTTTCAATCTTCTCTCTATCTAAAGCTTTCAGTCTTCCAAAGAGTTTTCTTGAGCTTTAAATTTCAGATCCCAAGCCAATTACAATCCTCTAGTCGATTTGCCAGTGCGGTGCGGTCTAGAAGTTTCTGAGAGATTGTAATCAGAAGGCTTGATTGAAGAATACCTCTTCACAATTGAAGTTGGACGAGTTCTTCGTATCAAAGCTCGCGTTGTAGAAGTTGCAAGGACTTCGTAAGAAAACTTACAGTTTTGCCAATAGTGGATTCAACTGGTAGCAAGAGTTCTACCGACTGGATTAGTCATCAACAGAGGGAAACCAGTATACATCGCTGTCTTTGTGTTTGCTTTCTTATCTCTGCCTTTACATTATTTAGTTGTGATTATTATTCTGTGATCTTGTTGCTAACAATTTTTAATTAGCATTATTTCGCTGCCAACTCTATTCACCCCCCTCTAGAGTATTGTGCTTTACGATTTCGTTCCTACATGTAGTTCATGACATACTTCCTGAAGATCCTAAGGAGGCTACGAGTATTCATCGACGATCTATTCAATTCTACTACAATCAGACCACCAAGACTCTCTATCGACGGACTTATGACGGCCTACTCTTGCGCTGTCTTGCTGGTGATGAAGCGAAGCAGGTATTACGTGAAGCTCATGACGGTGTCTGCAAAGCACATCAACCCGGTCCTAAGTTACAGGATCGTATCCGACGAATGGGTTACTACTGGCCCTCTATGGCATCTGATGCCATCGAATATGCAAGAAAATGTCAAGCCTGTCAAATCCATGTAGATTTCATCTATCAACCGTCGAAATTCCTTCATCCAACTGTTGCTTCCTGGCCTTTTGAAGCTTGGGGCATGGATATTATAGGTCCCATCAATCCTCCTTCTTCTAAGGAACATCGGTTTATACTAGCAATAACGGATTATTTCTCCAAGTGGGCTGAAGCTATACCTTTGGCTGAAGTCAAAACCAGCAGTGTCATCAACTTCGTCAAAAACCATGTTATTTACAGATTTGGTGTACCTCGACGAATCATTCACGACAATGGACCTCAGTTCATCAGTCAAAAGTTCACAAGGTTCTGTGACGATCATTGAATTGACAATGTCGCCTCTACAGCTTACAACCCTGCTGCTAATGGCTTGGCTGAAGCCTTCAACAAGACTATCATCAAACTCCTTAAGAAGTTTGTGTCTACTAACAAACAAAACTGGAGTGAAAAGCTCGGAGAATGTCTATGGGCCTACCGTACTATGGTTCGCAACCCCATAGGCTGTACACCCTTCTCTCTGGTGTACGGTTGTGAAGCAGTTCTACCCCTGGAACTTCAAATTTCATCTTTGAGAATTGCCATCGCTAACGAACTTACTACATAGAATAATGATCTTCTACGACTTCAAGAATTGGAGGCGCTCGACGAGAAGCGGCTATTGGCTCAACAACATATTGAATTGTATCAAGCCCGCATCTCGAAGGCTTTTAACCGCAAAGTTAAAGTCATAGCCTTTCAGAAAGGAGAACTTGTTCTAACAGTCAGACGTCCTAGGACTATGACTCATATGAGCAAAGGCAAGTTTGACGCGAAATGGGAAGGGCCTTATATCGTGAGCAAAGTTTTCTCTAATGGAGCCTATCAACTCATAGAGCTGGACGGTCGAGTTGCGATGATGCCTATCATTGGCAAATTCCTTAATAAGTACTATGTATAAATGCAAAAGAGATTTCTTGTAAATGTGGCAAGACAATTCATAAATTTTCTTTTTTATTTCATCATAAACGATATTACATGATATCAAGGATGAGGATCACTATCATCCTTTTTAAAGACAGGCCGAGGACCACTGCCGTCCTTTTCCAAAATATAGTCAGCAAAGGAGCTGAGGACATCCTTGCTCGATTTCACTAGAAACGCGCAAGCGGCCATCCTCATAGCCTCCTCTTCTTCAGTCTTCCCCGGCTCAACTAGGAAGGCCAAGATATCTTGTGGCGGCTTGGGTACCGACGAACCTTCGCCCACTTCCGTCTGCTTTGGCTGGGTTGGCTCGGCTGGACGTTCCTCAGCGGCTTCTTCGACCTTTGGGACGATCTCATCCTTCTTGGATGCATCTTCAGATGACATTTTGTGTTAAAAAATTGAAACTGATCATTCCATCTGAATTTCTGTTCTATTTATAGACAGAGATTCTTGAGATAGCCTATTACAAGAACCGAAGCAACGTATTCTTCACCACATTCACTCATTTATTACAACGGTTCATCCGTCCATTCCATTCATCCGACGGTTCACCCATTCACTCCATCCAATTGACGGTTCATCCGTTCATCCTGATGATTCATTTCGTTCATTCATTCTGACGACTCATCCGTTCATCCATATCAGCAACTTGTTACCTATTAATTACCTCTGATTAAGTTGTCTACCGAAATAATAATATTCAAAAAAAAATTATATTCTGCCATGTCCACATTACCTCTTAGCAGATATAAGGAATATAATTATTTTCTAAATCAAGAAATATATCATGTCCTGAACCTCTGAATATATTTTCTATCGCTATTATTTATATCTGTAACAGGATATGCAACAAATAATAGAGCCACAAAATAATGTCTTTTCATTTATTCATTGATAAAGGTGAAAGATATTACCAAAAGACATACAGCAAAGAAGAAAATACAGAAAGTTTTCCTTCATTCAGTCGGAGGGATCATAAGATCAACAATCTGCTGCTTCAAAGTTTGGAGCTGTTCATCACGAGAATCCAGCACTCGTTTCCTAGCCTCTGTCATTCCAGATTCAGCATCGAATATTGGCAAGGTGACTAATCGGCGAGCAATTTCATCCTGATGAAACTTGACGAATTCATTTTTCTCATGGGTCAGAACATCCAGTTGCTGAACTGCAGCCTGGTGCAGCGTGGTCTATTCATCAATAGCAAGTTGAATGACTCTCAACACCTCTTGAAGCCGAGCGAACTCTGTCTTCAAATCAGCAACCTTCTTCTCCTTTTCTCCAGCAGTAGACGCTACTATATTGAGCTGAGAATCAAACTCTGAGGATTTCATAGCAAAAGTGTCCAAAAAACTCTTAAAATCAGCCTTTGAAACCTCAGCTTCTTGAGCCATTCTCTCGAATTCAGCAGTCACGAGCGTTTCTACTTTTCCTCGATTAAGGTCTTTGTAAACCTTGATCGCTTCTTCCAACTCATCCAACACATGTTCAAGATAAGCGACCTGAGCCTCATCACCCTGATCTCGGATGCCTCTGATCAGGTAGGAAGTTGGACCTCTGACAGTATTGAAACCAACAGTTTCTTTTTCCATTATCCTTTTTACTAAAGGTCCTAATAAAGTGAAGAAAAAAGTGGTGAAGGAACCAACTATAAATTTGTTGGTAGCCACTGCACTAGGTGTGGCAACTACTCCTATAGAAGCTTCAGCAGCGGATGCCTGCGAAGGTGGAAGTTCAGCATCTCGAACATTGGCTGTAGCCTCTTTTGACATGGGAACCATGGTGGAGCTGGTCGCCCCTCCCGGATGTTCTTCTGCAAAATCAAATGAACATCATCAGTTTGCCGTCACTAAGGACTATCAAAAAGATTAAAACGAAGGCAACTTACCAACGCTTGGTTTGGTGATAAGATTGTCATTTATTGAAACAGGCTGAAGCCTCACGGAAGTAGTTTCAGACATCACTGCCTGACTACTCCCCGCTTCGGAGCCACCTGATAGATGACGGCTGCCAATGGCTATCGTCTCTGTCTGGACCATGTTAGTGCCTGCCGGAAGAACTGCAGGAGTTTGGATTTCTGTATGGATGAAGGTTAAAATATTAGTCATTTAATCTATAAATGAAGATTATCAAAATCAGTCAATACCTCTTTGATCTTTTGGGTCGGTGGCAGTAGCCTCTCCCGGTGCTACTTCATCAGCAGCATTCTTCTCCTGTGATGCTTGGTCAGCAGCATCCTCTTCCGAAACTATGTTGTCATTAACATCCTCTGCCGATGTTTCCTCATCACCTGCTGTCTCTTCTGGCGCATCTTCATCATCAGTTGCATCGATCGGATCTGCGTCATGGAAGTTAAAGTCACATCCATCCAGAGCTTCTATCATTAGTCGATCTTCTTCAGCGCGACGCGAACTCGGTGTAACTTGAGGATCAGCTAATCCTATTACAAGTATAGAAGGCGGCATTACTTCAAGAGACGATTCTAACTCAATGATCGTAATCAGAGTTGCAGTCCCTTCTCTTGCTTCCGTAGCCTCATCTCTTATCTCCGCAATCTCTCCTCTTGTTTCTGTGGCCTTATCCCTTATTTCTGCGCTTGCAGTTCCTTCTAGTGTATCTATCACCTGCCCAAGCTCAGGAGGAGATGTAGGAGAAGACATCATAACCCCAGCGGCAGCATTAACCAGGGCCGATGTATGGATAGGTCTTGGGGGAGTGTTTACTTTCTTTCTGAAGGCTATTTTCTTCCTACGTAGAGGTTCTTCGGGACTCTCTACGTCTACAGCTTGTGTCTGTCTTTGGATTGAGGTGGGGGTCGTCGCTTCCTCCCTATGAGCTGACTCAGCCTGTTGTCGAGACTCTGATTGGGTAGTGACCCTTTCTGAAGAGTCTATGGCGGTTTTCTTCTTGGAGACAGGAGAAGATGGTTCTCCTACCTTTCTTTTCTTCTCCTTGATCGGAGATTTTGCAATCTTTAAAGAAACCCGTAGCGGTTCAAAGACTTCTTCAGGGAAATTGGCCTCCCTCGAAGCTTCTAAAGGCACGTCAGCAAGTTCGTGTTCTTTATCATTTCCAGGGGGTAGCAGAACGGGTGTCCCTTTCCTAAAACGTGTCACCATCGCAAAGCTGTCCGTCAAATTGAAATTCTTAGCAAAAGTATTTGCTGACATATAGAAGATTGAGTAAGTGTACAGCATGTGCAGGCCTCGGTCGTTCTTTGTGGGCATAGAGAATGTTGTCTTGGTATCCCGGACGTTGTAATAGGCCCAAGCCCGAGCTCCATCAATCAGGTAACCTTTTCCCTGTAAGCATGTTATGGCATTGTCCACATGGAATTGGTCGTAGCCGAATTGACGTGCAAAATGACTTGGAAGATAGGGTTCAAGATAACACTCGTCTTCGAACCGATACACCAGATGCGATGGCCAAATCATTCTCAGCCAGTCAAAGGTTGTACGGCCCAAGGGCGGCATCACCGAGTCGATGAGGTTCGTTGGTACATATTCATAACCAGCTGGAGGAGGAACACAGTAAAAGTTTCATCCTTTGCCAAGATTCAAAACTCGTCGGCAGTCTTTCAAAGTGGTATAAACCCACTTGCATCCGGAATATCTTCTTAAGAAACTACCGCTTACCGCCCCCATGGCAGGGTTCATTAGAGAAGGATGGTGTAGAAGCAGCCATCCAAATAAATATGTGTACGACAGTTCTAGTCAGAGGAAATGTCCTTTCTCGCCTTTTCTTCGGATCATTGAGTCAACAAAGAGACAGAGTCCGGCGTTCATCCTGTACGTCATTGCTGATAACAAATCCATCCGATAACCAAAAACTAGACGCACGACAGCAAACAATACACCGCGATGGAAGCGGTCAACTGCACTGGCCCCGGGAACAACATATCGTCGAAGCCAGAAAGTAAGGAAACCTGCCAGTTGGGCTTTTTTTGACATGGACCTGTAATCCATCCTCATATAGCTTTCGATGATGTCTCCTTGCTTGAAAGGAGGGTACTGAAGATCATCTTCGATCTTGATGTCCATCTCATCGTGCATCTCCATCAACTCTATCACCTCGCTATTGCTAAGCGGTTTGAAGAAGTTGGGGTTGCAGTTCTCGTGTTCCTTAGCTTTCTTCTCAATAGTATGGTTAAGAAAAAGATATGGCAACCACTTGGTTGAATAGCAAGTGTCGGCCATGCCACTCTTGTAATACAGAGAATAAATCTTATAATGGCATAGTAGCTCTTCGAAGACATCAACCATGTCGTCATTTTCCTTACGTAGATTATCCAATTCATCATTTGTCGGGATGAACTCTTCGTATGGGATATTCTCCATCGGCATATTAGAGATGTGTTTCATCTCATGCAAGGCTAAGCCGATTTCACCGTGCGGCGTCATGAAGGTCCCGGTTCTGTAATTATATCTTTCCGCCAATGCAAGGAATAAATATGGATTAGGGGAAAACCCATAGACAGTGGCGTACAATGCATGATACAGATCAATGTCTCTGAGTTGACTCTCAAACTGGACAAATATCCAATTGGCCACGCAACTCCATCTTTTATTCTCTGGGTTAACAAGACCTGTCAACTGCAGGTTATTGTCTGGATATCTCCCTTCCAATTTTGTAAACTCATTTGCGAATATTGGGGTCCTCACTGGCAACAACAGAGAAGAATCCTCCGGTGGGATACAACCGGATTTTAGTCCTCGGAGCAAGGAACAATGTCGTTCAAAAGAGCTGTAGAATACATCTTTATTTTCTAGCCCTTTCTTGACATAGATGTTGCCCACTCGGGCCTGTTGTAGTGGAGTTATGTCCCACTCCATCTTTCTGGGATAACTCGCAAAAGCGTATCTGGACAGAGGAAGACATCTTGAGATCTCTGTCAGTATATTGTTTTATTGCCCCTTCGGAGGATTCTCTCCTCCATACGAGGCCTCGGCTGTGAGTTCTTATCAAAAGCTTCACCGAACAAAAATAGGGGTTTCTTGTGTGTGACAGTATCAGCAGTCTGTATAGGTTGCCCGTTCATCAGACATAATAGAGTCTCATTATCTTGTGCAATCAAGACAGCCTACCGAGATGATGGCAAAGCGTACTGAGGAAAGGAGACGTGAAAGATCTTCCTTGAACTCTGACTCGGACAGAGTTCCGGTAAGAACTTCATAATTTGGGTCTTCTCTGAGGTTAACTGTATTGATGAAGAGACAAACATCAGTATGTGCAAAAGAAATTAAAGTTTTCGAATGAATTACATACATAATTCATCTGATTGCGCTGCGTGCACAATCTATCCGATTGCGCCAGCACAGCCTAGTTGCACAAAACATCAGATTGCGCCAGCGACATCTTGGTGCACAAATCGACAGATTGCGCTAAACATGCTGTCAGCGCTCTCCAACCGATTGAGTAATTAGATCCAAGACACAGTTTTCATAAAAATGAAAAACTTTTGTACATGCAGCCAAAACCCTAAACATGGTGGCGCAAGTGGTTGAAAATACCATTAATCTCTAAAAAAGGAGAGGCATGAAGGTTCGAAATAATCAAAAAAACCCTAAAAAGGGTTTCGATCATTGTCCATCTTCACCTTGAAGAACAGGGTGGCCTGTCTCATGGCGAGACACTCGCGGTGTAGCACGAGTTGAAGGTTCGGCAGGGCCTCTACCCTTCTCAGCGGCCGATCGTTTAGGCGCCATGGGTGTCGACAACGAGAGGAGGAGGAAGAAGTTGAAGTAGGAGAATCACAAATGCTCAAATGCTCGAAGGAGTTTTTTTTCTCTCGGAGATTCAAAAGCAAGTAAAGCTTAAAAGAACGAAAGAGGAAACTATTTATAGTTTCTAACAGGAACCCAACAGACACCTCCGATTGCGCAGAGAAAATCGAAACTAATTCCTCAAAACGCGCAGGTCTAAGCGCAACTTGATTTCAAATTTGAAATTCAAAGTATTTCGAAACTTTGAAATATTTTCAAAATATGAAAACTTTGAAGGGGGTCTTGTATGTCCTAAGAATAAAGTTGCACCCATCAAATAGTGCACAGAAGTCCAAACTGCGCACCCATCAAATGAACAGCGCTAACATGAACAACGCCAAAATTCAACCGCGCTAGCCTGAACCGTGCCACTGCCTGAGCGCGTCAATGCTGACATGGCAAAGCCATCATTACCGGACAAGAAAAATCAAATCCACTGACAGCCTGACAGCCCGAGAAGCGAGGAGTCTGCTCGTTTCCCGTACTGCGCCGCACTCTAGGACAGCTGTCCAAATCCCGGCGCGATCCAGCTGTCCAAAACCCAGCGCGGTCCAGCTGTCCAAATCCTAACGCGGTCCAGCTGTCCAGATCCCAGTGCATTCCATTGACCAGAGTTGAGCGCAGTCTGAATCTAGCGCTATTAAATCTCAACACAGTTGTGGCACGATCCATCAAGCTTTTTGAAGATAACTGACACTTATTACGTGGCTTACATGCCATCAATTGCTCGCCATGTGGCAACCGTCTGTACACGACCAAGCGCATTTTAATCAAACAATGCCACGCGTCTAAATACAATTAGCCCATGATCGAGCAACTACCCAAAGGCCAGCGTAGTTTATAGCCTGCGCAGTCTGTCTCTGGCGCAGTTCATTGTGCGCAATCCATAATAACTACAAAATAGTTATTTCTAGAACTCTATAAATAGAGTTTCAAGTTCTTCAGTAAAAAAAAAGGAAGGTCATTTCTGAGACCATCAGAGATCAGGAGTTCTTGTCCATTCTTCAGAGGCTATTGTCTTCAAAGTTCACATAGTCCAAGGGACAAAGCGATCGTCTTCTGATCGGATTCCTAAAGTTGTACTTTCCCAGAATTCATTGTACTCTTGTACGATTCTTTAATGTTTGTGAAATAAAGAATTTTGTTTTTGCAAACACCATTCTGGGGGCAGTATAATTATCCTGGATTCCATAAAACAATCCAAGAAGATAAATCGAACAACAAAATAATCTAAGTTAATATGAAAGGTGACATGTATGGATTATTAAATCTTACGGTAATGAACCCCTCCAGAATGTCACTCTTCAATCTGTTGATGGAAGACTCTGAAGCAACCAATGAATTTGCAAATGCACCTGAGTACCCAACAGAATGGATTGCCTCCAAAAGCAAACTTTGTGGGTTGTTTGAAATTTCTTCTAGTTCAGCCTTTAGCTTCTGCAACTGCATTACCAAAATACCAATGAATAGCAGACTTTCCAGCAACAAACGAATCAGGGAGTTAATTTTTAGATAAAATACCTGCTCATTAACCTCCCAATCAAGAAAAGCAGGGTTCCTGATAGAATCAATCAACACCTCAACCATTTCGGGCATATATGTCTTAAGTGCAGCATAAGTATAACTCATCTGTTCACGGGAAGTAGATGCCATGATATTGCCTCCAATAGCTTCTATTTCTCGTACGATGCACAAATGACTCATGTTTGTCAAGGCCATCCGCTCCAAGAGATGTAAGACTCCAGAGGAAATGGGTGTTTCGTACACAGTACCACTATCAACATAGAGCCCTATTGATGCAACTGGGTTCTGCAAGAACAGAACAAAACAATCACAATTACAAAAGAACAAGCCCGCAGCTCTAGTCTACACACAGTTTGTAACAAAGAACAACATGCTGGTGATGCTTCTGAAGCAATTTTGACTCCATTTGGAAGAGTGGTGATCTTTGTCTTGCATGGTTCTATATAATCGGACAAAGACGGGGGATCATAACACCTGGAAGTGGGATACTTAGAGGAGGAATCTGATGAGAATGTTCTCCAGTAAACCAGCTAAAGAAACCACCTGAAGGCCTCTTCGCAACCCTAGTATGGGCAAATCTCGCCACATCACCAATAACTCTCTTCTCACCGGCATTGCGCTATGAAAAGATAAAAAAACAAACATACTCAGACAAATGACACAACATAA